>JAEIFU010000241.1:0-178350 GCA_018904235.1 Lordiphosa stackelbergi | reverse complement strand
TGCCGTTTGCCGTTTCAGAATGCCGTTTGCCGTTTCAGAATGCCGTTTGCCGTTTCAGAATGCCGTTTGCCGTTTCAGAATGCCGTTTGCCGTTTCAGAATGCCGTTTGCCGTTTTAGAATGCCGTTTGCCGTTTTAGAATGCCGTTTGCCGTTTCAGAATGCCGTTTGCCGTTTCAGAATGCCGTTTGCCGTTTCAGAATGCCGTTTGCCGTTTCAGAATGCCGTTTGCCGTTTCAGAATGCCGTTTGCCGTTTCAGAATGCCGTTTGCCGTTTTAGAATGCCGTTTGCCGTTTCAGAATGCCGTTTGCCGTTTCAGAATGCCGTTTGCCGTTTCAGAATGCCGTTTGCCGTTTCAGAATGCCGTTTGCCGTTTCAGAATGCCGTTTGCCGTTTCAGAATGCCGTTTGCCGTTTTAGAATGCCGTTTGCCGTTTCAGAATGCCGTTTGCCGTTTTAGAATGCCGTTTGCCGTTTCAGAATGCCGTTTGCCGTTTCAGAATGCCGTTTGCCGTTTCAGAATGCCGTTTGCCGTTTCAGAATGCCGTTTGCCGTTTCAGAATGCCGTTTGCCGTTTTAGAATGCCGTTTGCCGTTTCAGAATGCCGTTTGCCGTTTCAGAATGCCGTTTGCCGTTATAGAATGCCGTTTGCCGTTTCAGAATGCCGTTTGCCGTTATAGAATGCCGTTTGCCGTTTCAGAATGCCGTTTGCCGTTTCAGAATGCCGTTTGCCGTTTTAGAATGCCGTTTGCCGTTTTAGAATGCCGTTTGCCGTTTCAGAATGCCGTTTGCCGTTTCAGAATGCCGTTTGCCGTTTCAGAATGCCGTTTGCCGTTTCAGAATGCCGTTTGCCGTTATAGAATGCCGTTTGCCGTTTCAGAATGCCGTTTGCCGTTTTAGAATGCCGTTTGCCGTTTCAGAATGCCGTTTGCCGTTTTAGAATGCCGTTTGCCGTTTCAGAATGCCGTTTGCCGTTTCAGAATGCCGTTTGCCGTTTTAGAATGCCGTTTGCCGTTTCAGAATGCCGTTTGCCGTTTCAGAATGCCGTTTGCCGTTTCAGAATGCCGTTTGCCGTTTCAGAATGCCGTTTGCCGTTTCAGAATGCCGTTTGCCGTTTTAGAATGCCGTTTGCCGTTTCAGAATGCCGTTTGCCGTTTCAGAATGCCGTTTGCCGTTTCAGAATGCCGTTTGCCGTTTTAGAATGCCGTTTGCCGTTTTAGAATGCCGTTTGCCGTTTCAGAATGCCGTTTGCCGTTTCAGAATGCCGTTTGCCGTTTCAGAATGCCGTTTGCCGTTTTAGAATGCCGTTTGCCGTTTCAGAATGCCGTTTGCCGTTTTAGAATGCCGTTTGCCGTTTTAGAATGCCGTTTGCCGTTTTAGAATGCCGTTTGCCGTTTCAGAATGCCGTTTGCCGTTTTAGAATGCCGTTTGCCGTTTCAGAATGCCGTTTGCCGTTTCAGAATGCCGTTTGCCGTTTCAGAATGCCGTTTGCCGTTTCCGTCCTAGAATGCCGTTTGCCGTTTTAGAATGCCGTTTGCCGTTTCAGAATGCCGTTTGCCGTTTCAGAATGCCGTTTGCCGTTTCAGAATGCCGTTTGCCGTTTCAGAATGCCGTTTGCCGTTTCAGAATGCCGTTTGCCGTTTCAGAATGCCGTTTGCCGTTTCAGAATGCCGTTTGCCGTTTCAGAATGCCGTTTGCCGTTTTAGAATGCCGTTTGCCGTTTCAGAATGCCGTTTGCCGTTTCAGAATGCCGTTTGCCGTTTCAGAATGCCGTTTGCCGTTTTAGAATGCCGTTTGCCGTTTCAGAATGCCGTTTGCCGTTTCAGAATGCCGTTTGCCGTTTCAGAATGCCGTTTGCCGTTTTAGAATGCCGTTTGCCGTTTCAGAATGCCGTTTGCCGTTTCAGAATGCCGTTTGCCGTTTCAGAATGCCGTTTGCCGTTTTAGAATGCCGTTTGCCGTTTCAGAATGCCGTTTGCCGTTTCAGAATGCCGTTTGCCGTTTCAGAATGCCGTTTGCCGTTTCAGAATGCCGTTTGCCGTTTCAGAATGCCGTTTGCCGTTTCAGAATGCCGTTTGCCGTTTCAGAATGCCGTTTGCCGTTTCAGAATGCCGTTTGCCGTTTCAGAATGCCGTTTGCCGTTTCAGAATGCCGTTTGCCGTTTCAGAATGCCGTTTGCCGTTTCAGAATGCCGTTTGCCGTTTCAGAATGCCGTTTGCCGTTTCAGAATGCCGTTTGCCGTTTCAGAATGCCGTTTGCCGTTTCAGAATGCCGTTTGCCGTTTCAGAATGCCGTTTGCCGTTTCAGAATGCCGTTTGCCGTTTCAGAATGCCGTTTGCCGTTTCAGAATGCCGTTTGCCGTTTCAGAATGCCGTTTGCCGTTTCAGAATGCCGTTTGCCGTTTCAGAATGCCGTTTGCCGTTTCAGAATGCCGTTTGCCGTTTCAGAATGCCGTTTGCCGTTTCAGAATGCCGTTTGCCGTTTCAGAATGCCGTTTGCCGTTTCAGAATGCCGTTTGCCGTTTCAGAATGCCGTTTGCCGTTTCAGAATGCCGTTTGCCGTTTCAGAATGCCGTTTGCCGTTTCAGAATGCCGTTTGCCGTTTCAGAATGCCGTTTGCCGTTTCAGATTGCCGTTTGCCGTTTCAGAATGCCGTTTGCCGTTTCAGAATGCCGTTTGCCGTTTCAGAATGCCGTTTGCCGTTTCAGAATGCCGTTTGCCGTTTCAGATTGCCGTTTGCCGTTTCAGATTGCCGTTTGCCGTTTCAGAATGCCGTTTGCCGTTTCAGAATGCCGTTTGCCGTTTCAGATTGCCGTTTGCCGTTTCAGAATGCCGTTTGCCGTTTCAGAATGCCGTTTGCCGTTTCAGAATGCCGTTTGCCGTTTCAGATTGCCGTTTGCCTTTCAGATTGCCGTTTGCCGTTTCAGATTGCCGTTTGCCGTTTCAGATGTTGCTGCGGTTGCCGGTGTTACTACGGATTGCCGATTGCGTGTTGCTGCAGTTGCGATGCTGATTGGCGATTTCTACGATTGCCGATTTGCTGCAGTTGCTGATTGGCGATTGCTGATTGCCGATTTCACATTGCTGATTGCCGATTGCAGATTGCCGTTTGCTGAAACCGGTTGCAAGTGTTGTGGTTCAGCTGTTGCTGCTGTAGCGAATGTTGCTGCGGTTGTAGGTGTTGCTGCGGTTGCAGATGCTGCTGCGGTTGCAGATGCTGCTGCGGTTTCAACATTTGGTGTGGTTTGCCGTTTGCAGTTTGCTGTTTGCCGTTTGCAGTTTGCCGTTTGCAGATTGCCGATATCTTTCCAACGTGTAAAGAAGTATGCCTTAATAGCCGAAATTTTATTGCTTTGATCGATACTGTAGTAAATACTGCATTATCAGTGAAAGCAAAAGTGCCAGAGATCAAGGGTATGATCTTATAAAGAACTATAAACCAGAAAAGTGAGATCGACAAATGTTGAGATGCGAATTGTGATGAAAGATGACACTCGTATATGATCGCGTCGCGTAGATTCGCATTCACTGAACGGTACGCGATAGATAACCATGTCGATCAATGGTGACTGGTTCGGATGACTATATCTTAAAGCTGCCAAATGAACTATAGGTCGAAAAGGAGATCTTAGTGAGAAAAACTTTTTGGTTTTAACGTTAACGTCTCTCAACTAGGGTTGTCGAAAATATTATCGATATATCGAAATATCGATATTTTTGCCCAAAATTAAGAATATCATTATCGAATATTTTTTGTAGGCGATTTATCGGATATCGAATATTTTTTGGTGACATTTTTCGGGGATATTTTTGTTTTAGCCTTCAGTTTCTTGTGCTCTAAATATGTAAGGCACAATGTTTAAAAGTAGTTTTATTAACTTTAAACTGTGCAAAAAGTTGTAAGGACCATGGCAACTCAACAAACATAAAGGCGCACTTAATCGCAAAGCATGCAGATGCTTGGTTGAAACTCAGCTCATTTTTAAAAACAGTATAGAATAACATGATTGCAGCAGGACGACTATCGTCAAACAGTGGCAGTCGCCTATAGTCATGCTGCACACATATTGTTCTCCCTTTAAACACAAGTGTGCGACATCTGAAGACGTAATTTTTGAAGGATCGCTCTTCGCTGATCACAATACTGCCATAATATCTCAACAACCACCAGGACAGGAGAATAAATTATTGGAGTACAATTGGAATTTACCGTTGTTTGCCCTGGAACTGGACCCTATTAAGTTCTGGATTGCAGAGAAAGACGCATTGCCAGTGCTTCTAACTGCGCATTGTCATATCTTATTAAACCGGGAAGCGCCGTGCCATCGGAACGATTGGCATCGGCTATAAAAAGTGTGGTTTCTGACACCAGAAGCCGACTGACCGATGAGCACATAACTCAACGCGTCACCCTTAAATCTTTGTCTAACGATTATTGGTCAAATCAGAAGTTTTTAAGTTTCGAAGATTTAACTGAATAAGTTTTTTGTATGCTTTGTAGTTCGAATGCTCTAGTTTGAAAGATGATGAATTAAAAAAGTAAACACTGCTTTTATTCGATAAATTTAAATTCATGAATAAGTTTTCAGAACTTTTTATGTTATATAAGAAATAAAAAATAAATATATTTTGTTAATTTAATAAATATACATTAATTACCTCAATAGACCTGTTCATTGTTAAGATCCGGGCTTTTATTAAAAAATATCGAAAATATCGATGTTTTTGACACCAAAATATTTATATCGAAATGATACTTTTTCAATATCGCCAAAAATATCGATATAGATATTTTTGAAATTTTCGACAACCCTAGTTATATTTAGAAAAATTGTTGATTGTTTACGCTGGCGTTCTGAAACTCTGATATATTAGAACATTTGCAAGGGTATAAAAACTTCGGCACAAACGAAGTTAACTTGGCCTTCTCGTTTTTTAGATTAGATATTCAAAAATATTATCCCAAAAGGATTTTTCAAAATTCGAAATACTTTAGAAGATATAGTTTTTTTTGTCGACCAATGTCTTCACAAATAGAAGTAATTTTCACATTACTTCAAACTTTGAAAGCGTTTTTCTCGAAACCACGTTTTTCAAAATGGTGCCCACGTTCTCTCAAGTTCTACCAAACCGATTTTGATAATGAAGGTCTGTATGAACGCAGAATTAACGTGGCTATCGTTTCTACCTCAATTTTTGAGGTACAACAAAAGTTTTTACAATTTTGTTTCCACACTGGACTGCAAGAAAAAAAATGGTCAAAAATCGATTTTTCGTTTTTAAAAGGCCGCCATTTTTTCAAATTCAATTTTGTTTTCACAATTCTGCTACGGACAATAAAAGCATTCATACTAACCAACTTTCCATCTTCCGTTTTGCTTTCTGAAAACTGGAACTCCCATCGACACATCTTTTTTTGCAAGAGCCTACTTTGGATCCCGAGAACTTTTTAAACAGCCCTCGCATTTACAAATTTTTAATTTTGTATTTTTTATAATGAATTGTATAACCAAATATTATTATTATTATAATTATAAATCTCTTCTTGATTTCTTGCCACGAATTTTTAAAAATCATGTAAAATTTAGCCCTCTAGACCAGAAGAGGGCCTTAAATGCCAATTACTTCTATATTCTTGAACGGATTTCAATGAATTATGTGGCGTTGTATTTTCGTGACCAGCAAGAAAATAATTTTACACAATTTTTTCGTGGTGAAAATCGAACCTAATATATAGTTTTTTTTTAAGTGATAAGTTTAATGCAAAGATGCCGATAAAGGGTTGTCGAAATATCGATATCAAATAACTTTTGACGATATTTTTATGAATACTTTTTTTTTTGGTTTTTGGACAAAAATGAAGGTTTCCTAAGGGCATTCTCTTGGATATTAGTAATGTCAGTAATACTAGTAATATCCAAGAGAATGCCTTCAGAAAATCTCTTTTTATGGTGCTGAATCTTATAAAAATACACACCAAAAATATATTCAACAAGTATTCGATATCGATATTTCGACATACCTAATAAAAACCTTCATAACGCAGATGATGATGAATGAATGGTTGATAGGGCGTTCAATTACCTTCCAAGAAAACAATACCTTTGAAGCAGAGGTCCGGAATATCTCACTCAAAATGAAAGTGTTGTAAAATAACCGTATTATTTTTAGACACTTTGAAATATGTCTCAAACAGATAGAGTGATTTATTTTTTGAGTATAAGTGTTTCGGTCAGTGATAGTGACTTATTTTTCGAGTGTAAGTGTTTATCTCAGTGAGAAACACATATTTTCATTTTTTTTTCTGTTATGTGTTTTTCAATAACACTTATTATTGTGAGAAAAATATAAGTGTTGTTTTACTCAAAGTCTGTGGAACGGACATTTTCAACACTAAATTTCATTTACAGCGATAAGGGCATAAAATTAAAAACCGAAAACTTTAATTCTGAAAAATAGTTTCTTGCCGCGATGATAGCTCAGTGCTCTTGTAAAGGAAAATTGACCTTGTAGGTGGAAAATCATATATGGATCAATGCGTAATCGCAGTTCACAGATACTGGATCTCCATGATAATACAAGTGCCTAAGAAACTGCTTTTCAAAACCTCAAATGACCACACTCAATCAACAATGCGAATGCATTTGACATTCATTAAAAAAATGGCGCTCACACCCCGAAAAAATGCGAATTCACGCAGAAATGAGAGTTTTATATATCGCACTTTAATATATCACATATTTACATAGCCGTGATAGTGACAATACTCAACCGCTATAAATACCATGGATGACCAATTGTAAAGAATATAGTCAAAATCATAAAGATTTTTCAAACTACTTTCTGTGTATGACTAATCTTTTTTATCGCTGAAAAGTACCAAAGAGGACCAAAAATTGTAATAATGCCAAATAAACTCTACTCTCAACCAAGCCCAATTCCATGATAAGAGACCTCCATGGACCATGGGAATAAAAGCACATAACACTTTAAAAATGCTTTTCAAGACCAAAAATGACATCACATAACTACAAAAATATGATTACGACAATACTAAACAGCGTTATATACCATGAATGACCATTTTTCCACTGATCTAAGAGCTATTTTTTGGCAACAGGCTTAAGAAAATTGTCTCGCTTTGAGGCGCCGACACGCGCAAGCATACGTCACAACCAGTGTAATTGCCTTACAAATTAGTAAGTTGAAAGAACAAAATTCATGATTATTGACGCACGGCGCACAGGGCCGGATTCGCGAATTTGGCGTTGCAAAAAATCGTAACTTTTAACGGAAAGAGATATTTGAAAAATTCAAAGGGGCGAGGATAGAGAATTCCTGTAGCTTTAAAATGAGCGTACGTTCATCTTTGTAGGTTAACAGGAGGACAGGATCGGCTGCCAAAGTTGATAGTTTAATACTCTGAAAAAATTGCATGAAAAAGTCTAAGTATTTTAATTTTTAAAACCGATTTATTAAAAATGAAGTTGTAATACTTTTAAAAATTAACAAAATATTATAAAAGGATAATTTGTACTTATTAAAATAAATTTATTTTCATACAAATTAGTTCTAACTTGGGAATGGTTAATTTTCTTCTAAAATGTTGTCAGTATAGGTATTCATATCATTAGTGCTTAATAGACTTAATATTTCTGGTGAATATTCGTTGTTTAATTCCGCGAGTGTCCTGATATGTCTGAGAGATGAGATACGAGGATCAGAAGGAGCCGACAACATGTTTGAAAAGGTCTGTGTTTTCTTGATGTCGAGATATTTTGCACGTGTTCGCATATCTATACCTTTTTGTAGTCCTTGTTTTTAGATTCTTGGGCTTCCTCTGACAACTCTCCCATCGATAAAAGTTGTTGTTGTATAAGCTTCTCACCATGATCAATATTTTATGAACAGTAGGGGTAAGTTTTTCTCTGGGTACTTTGCACGTAAAGAGATCTCTTGTCTCTTGGCATGACACATATCTGCATGCATCAATATTTTGGCCGCAGCTTAAGACATTGAGAATGATCTCTTAAACCGTTTGATGACATCCAGATGAATTCCTGGTTTCTGAGCAGTTGCCTCATCGTCATTGAAGAATCTCCGGGATGTATTTCCATCATTTGTATTTCCATAGCCCTGCTTCGGACAGTCGACTTTTAGCCCGAGCTCCGCCAAGAACTTCTGTTGTATATCCTGTTTCCTTCTTTTTCCATTGTTTGGGTGGTAATGTCATCTATGAGGTCGTCTACTTTTTGATGAAGGTATATACCAGCGAGCATGAATTCATGCATCTGATCCTCGCATGCAATGAAAGTGTAAGTATTCGTAATTATGCTCGTCCGTTTCCGATGTCTCGAACTCTGAAAGTCTTTTTGCTTTCTCTTGCAGATGGCACATGTCAGAGTTGATTTGGTGTTCGTTATGTCGTTCAAGACTTTTCATCAACCATAGTTAGAAACATTGAAATCCAATCGGACGGCTTTTCCTCCTGTCGTTTCGAAGGGGATTGGCCTCAGAGCAGATATTTCCTCCTTTATACTGCTAACAGTGCTTAAATCCTGAATAATCTGCCTTTACCAGATGCAGCCCTTTATAAGTATGTTACAAGGAACACAGGTAAAATAGGCATGGTCTAAAAAAACCAAATTCTTTTGAAAGGGTTACGCAATATTAGGTAACAATTCACAACACCATCAAAAAGACAATGACCAACTTCATTCCATAGCTAGTACCTGTTGAAGAAAGGGTCACTCGAGGGTAGGTAAAAATCCACCCTTGCTAGTTCTAACGCGCAAAATCAGAAAAGGCCAATGTAACTACCTATAACTCAGTAAATCACAAAATACGCTATAAAATCATTTTACCTGCAACACTTTTTGTTCTTCTTCTTCCCAAATATTATTTATCTACATATTAAATCGCATATATCACTAACGTTTAATCCGGCAGGTTTCGACAGCTGCAACTTTTACAATACATTAATAAATAGATTAATATAAGACGTATGTTCGAAACTAACTGAAATCGGGTGAATTGATTTTTCACGGTGGAAGGCTTTGAAAACTCAACCAAAAATAGTGTACCCTAAAACGTGAATGTGGAACATTCTACTTTGAAATATTACAGTTTATTAATGTATTCACATTAAGAATTAATGCATCTTTTCAAAAAATCAACCAGATTGGAATCAGTATTACCGTTTGGTTTTATAGGTTCACAAGATGACATTTGTAACCAAAAAATTAAAAACTCAGCAAGTTTAAGAATTGTTCAAGCTTTGAACCCACTGTAACAACCGAAAAATTGACCAAATTCAAAAAACCAAAGTTTTCTGGGCTATCTAGGTTCCCTTTTGTCAAATAAAAAAATTTGCTCAAAAAAATCGAACATCAGAATTGTTTTTGCAACGTCAAATTCACGAATCCGGCCACTGTGCGGCGGCAGCTAGGCCAGCGGGTACGAGCATGCGCGATCGAGACCGCTTGGCACTAAGCAGATGTTTGCAATTAAAACATATGTGTGGTGAGAGTCTCGTTTGCCGACTCGATTTTATCTGATAAGGTTGGTTTTTTACTGTTTTTGTTGTTGGACTGCTCCCAAACTTAAATTACGTGACCACCTCTGGGGTATAAAACATTGTTCCTAATCTACATCTACAAAGTAAATTATCATTACATGGCTAATAGAAATAACACTTATCTTTATTTACTTTCGTTTTCTGTTTATACTAAACATCAAAACACTTTAGACATATATTATTTTTAAAGTGTTATGGAAAACAGGTTAAATTTTCTCTCAACATTTTCGGTTAACAGAAAACCAGGGATCGTAACAGTTATAATTTTTAAAATAAAAATTATTTTTAACAGTTATTTTATTATAAAAATTGAAATACCACTTATTTATAATTTTTATTAGCATTAAATAATAAGTTATTTTCAATTTTTATTTTAAAAATTGAAAATAAAAAATTGATTTGAAATATCTTTTAAGCCAGGAGCTGCATTTTAGAAGTAGACATATATCTGTGATCTATATTTCAATGCCTTTCCATTGATACATCACATGTCCTTGAAGGATCAATATTAAGGATACCAAAATTTTTATTCATTCAGTGCTTCTTTTTATACATTTCAACTTACTTACTTTAAGTCTCTCATAACTCAAGCATGAAAAGTTGGTCCAAGCTCTGCAAAATTTAAAAAGTTGTTCAGTGTTTCAGTCCCAGAGTTTATGTATACGAAATTTTGGCTTTGCCTGCAGATGCAAACTGTAAGCCAGACAAATAAACTAAAACCTAATTCGTGCTCATAAACCGAACTAAACCGGTGTTCTATTAAGCAGCAAACCCAAACGAAAACTGCACTTAAAGAAGACTTTTGCAAATTCATAAAAAAAGGTATTCTTCGTGATTACCTCCCTAAAACATATGGGCTAATCCGAAAATTTTAAACCAATGGCTGAAATTTAAAGTTGTCCAAAAAATCCAAATGTTTGTTAATGGAATAATAGGATACATATTCAAACTTCAGATTCACATTATCGAACGGTGCGATAGATAACATGTCGATCAATGGTGAATGGTTCGGATGACTATATCTTAAAGCTGCCAAATGAACTATAGGTCGAAGAAGTCTTAGTGAGAAAAACTTTTGGTTTTTTAATGTTAACGATCTCTCAACTCAGCGTTTATTAATATTATACCCTTTCTACACAGAATTGCAAGTTTTTGGTCAAATTCGGATGACTATATATTGTAGCTGTCATAGGAACCTTCGGTCGAAAAATGGAGTTTTATTTAAGGTTGTCGAAAATATTATCGATATATCAAAATATCGATAATTTTGAATATCATTATCGAATATCTTTCGTAGGCGATTTATCGGATATCGAATATTTTTTGGTGACATTTTCGGGGGATATATTTGTTTTAGCCTTCACGTTCACAATGTTGGGCACAACTGTTTCAAGTGCTCTGGAATGTAACTTTATTAAGTAAAACTGTGCAAAAAAGTTTTAAGGACCATGACAACTCAACAAACATAAGGGCGCATAATCGCAAAGCATGCAGATGCTTTGTTGAAGTCAGCTCATTTTTGAAAAACAGTAAAGAATTAACATGATTGCAGCAGACGACTATGTCAACAGTGGCAGTCGCCTATAGTCATGCTGCACACATATTGTTCTCCTTTAAACCCAAGTGGTGCGACATCTGAAGACGTAATTTTTGAAGGATCGCTCTCGCTGATCACAATACTGCCATAATATCTCAACAACCACCAGGACAGGAGAAGTAAATTATTGGAGTACAATTGGAATTTACCGTTGTTTGTCCTGGAACTGGACCCTATTAAGTTCCTGGATTGCAGAGAAAGACGCATTGCCAGTGCTTTCTAACTGCGCATTGTCATATCTTATTAAACCGGAAGCGCCGTGCCGATCGGAACGATTTTGGCATCGGCTATAAAAAAGTGATGGTTTCTGACACCAGAATAGCCGACTGACCGATGAGCACATAACTCAACGCGTCACCCACCAAATCTTTGTCTAACGATTATTGGTCAAATCAGAAGTTTTTGAAGTTTCGAAGATTTAACTGAATAAGTTTTTGTATGCTTTGTGGTTCGAATGCCTCTAGTTTGAAAGAGATGATGATTTAAAAAGTAAACACTGCTTTTGTTCTATAAATTTAAATTCATGAATAAGTTTTCAGAACTTTTTATGTTATATATGAAATAAAAAATAAATATATCTTGTTAATTTAATAAATATATACATTAATTACGCAATAGACCTGTTCATTGTTAAATCCATGCTTTTATAAAATAGCGAAAATATCATGTTTTTGACACCAAAATATTATATCGAAATGATACTTTTTATATCGTTAAAAATATCGATATAGATATTTTTGTAATTTAAAACAACCCTAGTTATGTTTAGAAATGTTGTTGATTGTTTACGCTGGCGTTCTGGAACTCTGATATATTAGAACATTTGCAGAATTATCAAAACTTCGGCACAATCGACGAAGTTAACTTGGCCTTCTCGTTTTTTAGATTAGATACTCAAAAATATTATCCCAAAAGGTTTTTCAAAATTCGAAATAATTTAGAAGATATAGTTTTTTTGACCAATGTCTTCACAAATAGAAGTAATTTTCACATTACTTCAAACTTTGAAAGCGTTTTTCTCGAAACCACGTTTTTCAAAATGGTGCCCACGTTCTCTCGAGTTCTACCAAACCGATTTTGATAATGAAGGTCTGTATGAACGCAGAATTAACGTGGCTATCGTTTCTACCTCAATTTTTGAGAAAAAAAAGTTTTTACAATTTTGTTTCCACACTGGACTACAAGAAAAAATGGTCAAAAATCGATTTTCGTTTTTAAAAGGCCGCCATTTTTTTCAAATTCAATTTTGTTTTCACAATTCCGCTACGGACAATAAAAAGCATTCATACTAACAAGCTTTCCATCTTCCGTTTTGCTTTCTGAAACTGGAACTCCCATCGACACATCTTTTATTGCAAGAGCCTACTTTGGATCCCGAGAACTTTTAAACAGCCCCCTCGCATTTACAAATTTTTAATTTTGTATTTTTTATAATGAATTGTATAACCAAATATTATTATTATTATAATTATAAATCTCTTCTTGATTTCTTGCCACGAATTTTTAAAAATCATGTAAAATTTAGCCCTCTAGACCAGATGAGGGCCTTAAATGCCAATTACTTCTATATTCTTGAACGGATTTCAATGAATTATGTGGCGTTGTATTTTCGTGACCAGCAATAAAATAATTTTACACAATTTTTTTCGTGGTGAAAATCGAACCTAATATATAGTTTTTTTTAAGTGATAAGTTTAATGCAAAGATGCCGATAAAGGGTTGTCGAAATATCGATATCAAATAACTTTTGACGATATTTTTATGAATACTTTTTTTTTTGGTTTTTGGACAAAAATGAAGGTTTTCTAGGGCATTCTCCTTGGATATTAGTAATGTCAGTAATACTAGTAATATCCAAGAGAATGCCTTCAGAAAAATCTCTTTTTATGGTGCTGAATCTTATAAAAATACACACCAAAATATATTCAACAAGTATTCGATATCGATATTTCGACATACCTAATAAAAACCTTCATAACGCAGATGATGATGAATGAATGGTTGATAGGGCGTTCAATTACCTTCCAAGAAAACAATACCTTTGAAGCAGAGGTCCGGAATATCTCACTCAAAATGAAAGTGTTGTAAAATAACCGTATTATTTTTAGACACTTTGAAATATGTCTCAAACAGATAGAGTGATTTATTTTTCGAGTATAAGTGTTTTGGTCAGTGATAGTGACTTATTTTCGAGTGTAAGTGTTTATCTCAGTGAGAAACACATATTTTCATTTTTTTTCTGTTATGTGTTTTTCAATAACACTTATTATTGTGAGAAAAATATAAGTGTTGTTTTACTCAAAGTCTGTGGAACGGACATTTTCAACACTAAATTTCATTTACAGCGATAAGGGCATACAATTAAAAACCGAAAACTTTAATTCTGAAAAATAGTTTCTTGCCGCGATGATAGCTCAGTGCTCTTGTAAAGGAAAATTGACCTTGTAGGTGGAAAATCATATATGGATCAATGCGTAATCGCAGTTCACAGATACTGGATCTCCATGATAATACAAGTGCCTAAGAAACTGCTTTTCAAAACCTCAAATGACCACACTCAATCAACAATGCGAATGCATTTGACATTCATTAAAAAATGGCGCTCACACCCCGAAAAAATGCGAATTCACGCAGAAATGAGAGTTTTATATATCGCACTTTAATATATCACATATTTACATAGCCGTGATAGTGACAATACTCAACCGCTATAAATACCATGGATGACCAATTGTAAAGAATATAGTCAAAATCATAAAGATTTTTCAAACTACTTTCTGTGTATGACTAATCTTTTTATCGCTGAAAAGTACCAAAGAGGACCAAAAATTGTAATAATGCCAAATAAACTCTACTCTCAACCAAGGGGAAATCATGCAAGGATCAATGCATAAGCCCAATTCCATGATAAGAGACCTCCATGGACCATGGGAATAAAAGCACATAACACTTTAAAAATGCTTTTCAAGACCAAAAATGACATCACATAACTACAAAAATATGATTACGACAATACTAAACAGCGATATATACCATGAATGACCATTTTTCCACTGATCTAAGAGCTATTTTTTGGCAACAGGCTTAAGAAAATTGTCTCGCTTTGAGGCGCCGACACGCGCAAGCATACGTCACAACCAGTGTAATTGCCTTACAAATTAGTAAGTTGAAAGAACAAAATTCATGATTATTGACGCACGGCGCACAGTGGCCGGATTCGCGAATTTGGCGTTGCAAAAATCGTAACTTTTTAACGGAAAGAGATATTTGAAAAATTCCAAAGGGGCGAGGATAGAGAATTCCTGTAGCTTTAAAATGAGCGTACGTTCATCTTTGTAGGTTAACAGGAGGACAGGATCGGCTGCCAAAGTTGATAGTTTAATACTCTGAAAAAATTGCATGAAAAAGTCTAAGTATTTTAATTTTTTAAAACCGATTTATTAAAAATGAAGTTGTAATACTATTAAAAATTAACAAAATATTATAAAAGGATAATTTGTACTTATTAAAATAAATTTATTTTCATACAAAATTAGTTCTAACTTGGGAATGGTTAATTTTCTTCTAAAATGTTGTCAGTATAGGTATTCATATCATTAGTGCTTAATAGACTTAATATTTCTGGTGAATATTCGTTGTTTAATTCCGCGAGTGTCCTGATGTGTCTGAGAGATGAGATACGAGGATCAGAGGAGGCCGACAACATGTTGAAAAGGTCTGTGTTTTCTTGATGTCGAGATATTTTGCACGTGTTCGCATATCTATACCTTTTGTAGTCCTTGTTTTTAGATTCTTGGGCTTCCTCTGACAACTCTCCCATCGATAAAAGTTGTTGTTGTATAAGCTTCTCACCATGATCCAATATTTTATGAACAGTAGGAGTAAGTTTTTCTCTGGGTACTTTGCACGTAAAAGATCTCTTGTCTCCTTGGCATATTTTCCATATCTGCATGCATCAATATTTTCGCCGCAGCTTAAGACATTGAGAATGATCTTAAACCGTTTGATGACATCCAGATGAATTCCTGGTTTCTGAGCAGTTGCCTCATCGTCGTTGAAGAATCTCCGGGATGTATTTCCATCATTTGTATTTCCATAGCCCTGCTTCGGACAGTCGACTTTTAGCCCGAGCTCCGCCAAGAACTTCTGTTGTATATCCTGTTTCCTTCTTTTTTCCATTGTTTTGGAGTTGGTAATGTCATCAGGGTCGTCTACTTTTCGTGGAAGAGTATATGCCAACTTGAGCATGAATTCCATGCATCTGATCCTCGCATGCAATAGAGAAATTAAGTATTCGTAATTATGCTCGTCCGTTTCCGATGTCTCGAACTCCTGAAAGTCTTTTTGCTTTCTCTTGCAGATGGCACATGTCAGAGTTGATTTGGTGTTCGTTATGTCGTTCAAGACTTTTTCATCAACCATAGTTAAGAAACATTGAAATCCAATCCGGACGACTTTTCCTCCTGTCGTTTCGAAGGGGATTGGCCTCAGAGCAGATATTTCCTCCTTTATACTGCTAACAGTGCTTAAATCTGAATAATCTGCCTTTACTGGAGTAAGCCCTTTATAAGTATGTTCACAAGGAACACAGGTAAAATAGGCATGGTCTAAAAAAAACCAAATTCTTTTGAAAGGGTTACGCAATATTAGGTAACAATTCACAACACCATCAAAAGACAATGACCAACTTCATTCATAGCTAGTACCTGTTGAAAGGGTCACTCGAGGGTAGGTAAAAAATCCACCCACTTGCTAGTTCTAACGCGCAAAATCAGAAAAGGCCAATTGTAACTACCTATCTCAGTAAATCACAAAATACGCTATAAAATCATTTTACCTGCAACACTTTTTTGTTCTTCTTCTTCCCAAATATTATTTATCTACATATTAAATCGCATATATCACTGTAACGTTTAATCCGGCAGGTTTCGGCAGCTGCAACTTTTACAATACATTAATAAATAGACTAATATATAAGACGAATGTTCCGAAACTACTGAAATCGGGTGAAATTGATGTTTCCCGGTCTATCAAAGTTTGAAAACTCAACCAAAAATAGTGTACACCTAAAACGTGAATGTGGAACATTCTACTTTGAAATAATACAGTTTATTAATGTATTCACATTAAGAATTAATGCATCTTTTCAAAAAAATCAACCAAATTCAAATCGGTATTACCGTTTGGTTTTTATAGGTTCACAAAGATGACATTTGTAACCAAAAAAATTAAAAACTCAGCAGTTTAAAAAATTGTTCAACTTTGAACCACTGTAACAACCGAAATAATTGACCAAATTCAAAAAACCAAAGTTTTCTGGGCTATCTAGGGTTCCCTTTATTGAAATAAAAAAAATTTGCTCAAAAAAATCGAACATCAAAAATTGATTTTTGCAACGCCAAATTCGCGAATCCGGCCACTGTGCGGCGGCAGCTAGGCGCAGCAGGTACAGTGTGCGCGATCGAGACCCGCTTGGCACTGAAGCAGATGTTTGCAAATTAAAACATATGCAGTGTGAGTCTCGTTTGCCGACTCGATTTTATCTGATAAGGTTGGTTTTTTACTGTTTTTGTTGTTGGACTGCTCCCAAACTTAAATTTCGTGACCACCTCTGGTATAAAACATTGTTCCTAATCACATCTACAAAGTAAATTATCATTACATAGCTAATAGAGAAATAACACTTATCTTTATTTACTTTCGTTTTTCTGTTATACTATAACTGTTATCAAAAAACACTTTGAACATATATTATTTTTTAAGTGTTATTGAAAAACAGTTAAATTTTTCTCTCAACATTTTTCGGTTAACAGAAAACCAGGGATCGTAACAGTTATAATTTTTAAAATAAAAATTATTTTTAACAGTTATTTTTATTATAAAAAATTGAAATACCACTTATTTATAATTTTTATTAGTAAAAATTGAAAATAAGAGTTATTTTTCAATTTTTATTTTAAAAATTGAAAATAAAAATTGATTTGGAATATCTTTTAAACCAGGAGCTGCATTTTAGAAGTAGACATATATCTGTGATCTATGTTTCAATACCTTTCCATTGATACATCACATGTCCTTGAAGGATCAATATTAAGGATACCAAAATTTTTTATTCATTCAGTGCTTCTTTTTATACATATCGCTCACTTACTTTAAGTCTCTCATAACTCAAACACGTAAGAAAAGTTGGTCAAGCTCTGCAAAATTTAAAAGTTGTTCAGTGTTTCAGTCCCAGAGTTTATGTATGCAAGAAATTTTGACAACACTGCAGATGCAAACTGTAAACCGAACCAAAATAAACCAAACCGCTAATTCGTGCTCATAAACCGAACTAAACCGGTGTTCTATTAAGCAGCAAAACCCAAACGAAAACTGCACGCTTAAAGAAGACTTTATAAGTTATAAAAAAGGTATTCTTCGTGATTACCTCCTAAAACATATGGGCTAATCCGAAAATTTTTAAACCAATGGCTGAAATTTAAAGTTGTCCAAAATCCAAATGTTTGTTAATGGAATAATAGGATACATATTCAAACTTCAAAATATGTAAGCAATATTGTTCTAAGGTGGTTTGTTTGTTCTTGGCAGAGGCATACCTGAACTTGTTTTCTTGCTTGTTTTAATTTAAAAAAAAAAGGGTTTTTATATTGGTCAAAAAAATGGTAAAAACAGTCGTTTCAGTATTTTGAGCTTAGCTAAACTTAATATTTGATTCATTTTCTTTAATTTAAGGTACTCATTATATTTGTAAGATAATTAATATATATTAAAAATTTAAACTAAAAATCGGTTTACTATGTGTAACGTCCGCAACGCAAAATAGGTTTTTTTTTTTAATTTAACAGAATGAATTTTAATAAATTGGTTTCCCAAACTGGCTTAATAAACTGAGTTTTTCATGCCCTTTAATCTGATGGAAAAAAAATACCTTTATTACACATTTTTTTTTTTTTTAAATTAATGCCAAAATGTGTAACGTCCGCAACAGACCAAAAACGAGAGCGTAAGTTAAAGTCGGCTCTAACCGACTTCGATATACCCGTTACTCATGAAAAAACATGTTTAACAGTGTTCCCGCGTTCCTGAGTGTGACCATCCAAAAAGTATGCAACAGTTTTTAGGGTGGTACCGTGGAGGGCTTAGTTCACTTTTTTGCTTATAACTTGAGAACCGTTCATCCGATCTTTATCATTCTTTTGGCAAATCGATTCATTTTGCTAATTACTAACTATCTCTAGAAAGTACGAATCCTCTATCTTTAAAACTGTAGGAGATATAGCTTTTTTCCAAATTGCGGGGGCGGGAGGGGGCGTGGCCAAAATTTGAAACAAACTTGATCTGCGTGCAGATAAAAGAAGCATTTGTCCCATACATGTCAAACCTCTATCTCTTACCATCTCTGAGATCTAGGTGTTCATACAGACAGACGGACGGACGGACGGACGGACGGACAGACGGACAAGGCTAAATCGACTCGGCTGTTGATGCTGATCAAGAATATATATACTTTATAGGGTCGGAAATGATTCCTTCTGCCTGGTACATACATTTGCACGACTTTAGTATACCCTTTTTACTCTACGAGTAACGGGTATAATTAAGATATTTTAATAACGGGACGACTTATCATTCTTTTGAAAGCTGGGTTGAAATGGTCATTTGTTCCACTTAATTTTTTGTCATTGGACTTTTTTTTGTTTATTATGCAAAATTCGCTAAAAAATGTGGAAATGTACATAAACCTCAAGGTCGACTTCCATTTTTTGTAACGTCAGAAACAGATCACCTTTTATTTTAAATTGGGTTTGAAAGTACCCGAAGAACTGCATTTTGCCCGATCAAGAGATGTATTCCATACGTGTATATAATACACGTATATTTAATGTAAATTGAGAAAAGCTACAAGTCTAAAAATCCCGTCCTATTTCTCGTTCGAGTTGCACTCCTTAACAGCACATTTTTGAAAAGTATCTGAAAACCAAAAATGCATGACAATGAATATTTCAGCTCGCTTTATCGCATTATTTATTCAGTTTTAGGAACAGTATTTTTTTATAGCATCTGAGGACAAGTTGCACCTCAAGTCAGACATGACCAATTTTAAAGCAGAAAATGCCCTCTCAACTGATACTTGGGTTGCTGGCACGCAATGGATCACTTTCGCCAATTGATATAACCGAGGATACATAAACTTTTTGTCCTCCCAATACTTCATGATATTCTCACTTATTTCAATTGAAATGGGGGAGTATGCGCTTATTTCGGTTATTGCAAGATTAAGTTCAGGATCATCTTCCCCATCTATCTCCTCATTCCCAGAGGTCGCCTCAATTGAATTAAGATATTTGTTGAGAATGCTTTGTGGAGTAGTGTCAACCTGACTTGTAGACGGATAGGATACTTGAGATAAAACTGCGTCCATCTGTGGTGCGTCATTCTGCTAACAATTAAAATACATTTAAGAATTTATTTGAATAATATACTTTCTTAAAAAGCTTACCATTTTATTTGCGATTAGTATTTTTCGCATCAGGTTTGTCATGATTTCTGGCAAATTTAAGTTGAATGGGATTTTTAAGTAAAACCCTGCGAATTCGCAGATCCAAGTAAATTGATGAGATAATAGCTTCAAGCGCCAAGAGACTTGTTTCTCTACAGTCTATGCATTTAGCGAGATCCTCACTATGAGGATTTTTCATAGATCGAATAATTAATTTTTTCTCCAGCCAAAGCATATAAAAATCGCCAAAATATAGTTGTTCACTTTGCAACTTTTGAGTTGCCACATAAATGGGTTCCAACACAGCCATTAGCAACTTAATATCTTCCCACTCTGAATTCTGTTTAATGGATTTAACCCAAAAAATGGTTCTTTTAGTTTCGAGTCTAATAAAATATTATAAATTTAAAATGCTTTTAAATAAAACTGAAAAATATGTTTTAACTGACCGCGGAAGTATGTATGTGCAATAACGACTGCAGGACAACTGAGATATGATGCTCTTGCATTAATATGAATATACAAATGATATAACGACATATTCTCATCTCACATGGAAAGTGTAAGATACATTAATTTGAAAATTTTACACAAATTAGTACACAACACAGCAAATATTTCAGCATCATTAAGTCAAAAATAGCAATTTTTGAGTTATGCCATTCTTGAAGTAACTGAGCGTAATCTTATACGATTATTTAGAGGATGTTACAGTTGGGCTTAACCAACTTTCTTACGTGTTTGAGTTATGAAAGACTTAAAGTAAGTGAGCGATATGTATAAAAAGAAGCACTGAATGAATAAAAAATTTTGGTATCCATTATATTGATCCTTCAAGGACATGTGATGTATCAATGGAAAGGTATTGAAACATAGATCATAGATATATGTATACTTCTAAAATGCAGCGCCT
Source organism: Lordiphosa stackelbergi (assembly GCA_018904235.1). Taxonomy (NCBI): domain Eukaryota; kingdom Metazoa; phylum Arthropoda; class Insecta; order Diptera; family Drosophilidae; genus Lordiphosa; species Lordiphosa stackelbergi. The sequence goes on along the minus strand of JAEIFU010000241.1, from coordinate 157,767 downwards.
GGTTCAAAAGATATTCAAAAACAATTTTTATTTTCAATTTTTTAAAATAAAAATTGAAAAATAACTCTTATTGTCAATTTTTAAATAAAAATAAGAGTTATTTTTCAATTTTTATTTTAAAAATTGAAAATAAAAGTTTATCCTGATTTTGGATTGCTCACTCAAATTTCGGATATGGGGTGCCTCCAAAAGGGTCTAGGACACTTATTTGGCTTTGATTTTTTTAAAGTCCATAACTCTTATTTGCGATCCCTGCAGAAAACACAAATAGAACATAAATTAAAATTAAACTCAGTGAGAAACCGAAATTGCTTATGATTTTTGTGTTTCTCTCAGTGAGAAACACTTTGAAAATATGTGTTGAGAGTTATTCCGGACCTCTGCTTTGAACCTTTACTGAAGATGTACACATTTTTTTAAAGGTATTTTGTTTTTTAATCAAAGAACTACTAAAAAATTGGTGGAATGGTATTTTGGCAATGCAAAGAGATTTACATATGAAATTACTGCCAAATGATCGGGATAGGAAACACTGTAAAATAGTGTAATAAAAATGTGAAATACCAAAAACAAAAAGATTTAAAAAATTCGTCTTCCCCTCATTGCAAAAATCTATCTACGCCACTGCATTTACTTGAGAGGTGTAAGATCAGTTTTTTGAAGACTAAAGTTCTTCTCTATTCACAGGAGACATGATTTCGTTTTAATTGTGTTGTCCAGCACAAGATCCAGCTGAGGCTGAGTTTTTGCCTTGCTTCTGTACGGAGGTTCTGTCATTGTTGTTGCTGCTCTGCAGCAGGTAGTTGGAGAAGACGATGTCTTATCAGTTGACGATCGATTGCTAACTGTATGTGTTTATTTTTGTTTTATGAACTGTGGTTTTTAATGGCATTGGTGGGTGTGTTAGACTGCTATATCGAAAAGGGTCGGAAATTCGGAAATGTTTCTTTTTCTCTGTCACATGCTGCATACCCTTGGTACAGTGGTACAAGTGGAAATCCGCCGCCTTCTGTTAATATTCGAAATAAATGCAAACTCGTTTGTTTTTACTTCACTTGAATTTTTATTGTACTTCATTTAAATCATTTTTATTTTTTTGTTGGTTTTTTTCATAAATCTTTATGGGTTTTTGTTTTTCGTTTTGTTGTAATTTCATCAGCATAATTCAATAATATATATATATATATATAATTATGTATATATACTTTGTTTTTTCTTTTTATTTTACTGTATAATATAATAATTCTCATAACACGTTAATTTCCTTCACGGTTTATAGGCTCTTCTGCTAGATGGTATTACTGACTCTGTGTGTTTGTTTTTGGGTTTTATTTTTTTTTTTTAATACAGTCTACAATTATTTACTTTAAACTTTATGTGTTTTTTTTTTTGACGAATGTTTTAAACATTTTGTGTGAGTGTTGGTTTCTGGTTTAAACAATGCAAGCTGCATACACATACTTACTATACACTTAGAGTTAAATATATGTATATGTATGTAGGTATAGTTCCATGGTATAATCCAGGTGTGTATGTAGGTATGTATAGATTAAGTTGGGTTTTGAGGGTTTTATAGTAATAAATAGACAAACAATTTTGTGTTTTTTTTTTTTTTTGGTTTCGTTTTAAATTTTAGCTAATAAATTTGCTATAACATTAAATTTATATATATATATATGTAGGTATGTATATATATATATTAATTATATAGAGCGTCTTGAATGCCTGATAACAACAAATGGTTGGTTTTTGTGGTTTTGGTTTCGGATCAGTGATATGATCACTTCCTATATATATATATATCAGCTATATATATATCGAAACTAAAGTAAATCTTTGCACGGCAATGCTATCCACTTAGTGTGTGTACTCGTAAGTATGTATGTAAGCACCCACATACATTTTTGTGATTTTCGTTTTCTATCAAAATGGCGCTGGTTAATTTCCTGGTTTATTATTTTGATTTCTTTCAACACTTTTTACGGTTTAATCGGAACTTTAAAACATTTGTGTTTTATTTTTAATCTTCGTGTTAAAGTAATCAATCTTTTTGCCTGTTATTTAGGTGTAGACTTATTTACTTGTTGGTTTTATTTTTGGCATATTTAACTTACTTACAATTTAAAATAATAATAACAAAAAATAAACAACATTTCGTGTTGTTGGTGTTGTTCTATTAAGCTGCTCTCTACTTATGTAACTTGTCCTCCAACGGCGACAGTTTCCAACTGTTGTGGGGAGTTTTTGTCAAAGTTTTAAACGGTGGTTTTCACGCCTTCTCAGGGGCCCATATACTCGTCGTAAGCGTATGCATGTATGTATGTAGGTATGTAGTAAGTGTAGGTTTAACATTTTTAACATACAACATTGATTTTGATTTTTTTTTTTTTTGGTTTTAGATTGGTTTTCTTTCATGTAACTCGTTTTGAAGGATTTTAAGTAGTTTTTGGAAAAGGTTTTTGTTTTGTTCTAGCAAACTTTGACTTTAAAGTTTATAATGAAAAGAGTAATGGTACTTAGATTTGTATATAGTTTAATATGTATATAGCTTTGTTGTTTTGGTTTTGTGCCTAAACATTTTAATTGTCGCGAACAACCAGTAGTTCATTTTCATTTGAAATTTGTTGGTTTGTTAATCCAAAGTTGTGCCGTACAGCAGTCAGGCCCAAATCGGACGGTACGTAGGCCATTTGAGCTTGACTGTTATACTACTCTCTAAATAAGAATTCACAAATTTGTTAACCTAATTCAGTTGTAGTAGCTCATTATGTTTGCTTTGTGATTGTATTGAAGAGATAGAGATTACACACAGCGTTTCAATATACATTCTGCAGAGACAAATGCACAATTAATATAAGACTGCAAGCCAGCTTGGTTTATCGGCTCCACAACTTGCGCATCTATTTTTTGTAACAAGCCAAAGTTATAGGTTACGGTAAGAATATTTCGAAATATAACCCATAATACCAATAAGTTTAACTGAAATGAAACTGTAACTTAAAACAATGCACGAAAACTTTTCGGTTCCATCATCAGTAGAATTTGCCAACGATTGAAGGCCATCAGTTGGGTCGCTACAACTTACTTTAGGATCAGTTCGATTTTTCGGAAAACCTACGACTGCACCGAGAAAAAAAGTATATTTGTTGATGATACATTGGATGATTTGGTATCCATTTGGATACCGTACAAAGGATGTAATGTTAAATTAATCAATGGAGCTGAAAGTCGTCCAATAGATATGAAAAATAGATATTACAATATTAAAAACTCCGATATGATAAAACTAATCATTCTAAGTGAATCTTAATGGATCTATTATTTTGCTAAGTGATTTTGGAGAATCTTTTGTTTCGGACAACTAGCTAGCGAGATTAAAAGGGTTGAACAAAAAGTTAAACGAAAATATACCAAAATTGAGAATTTTTATATTTGCCTAGTTTCACTGACACATTTAAGGTATTGAACGCCTCTTCTGTTTACCCTCGTAAACGTTACCACTTTTAGCTACGATCAGTTCACCTTAGTGACCCTGGTGCTGGTCTACTGTTTCACCGTCTTCGTTTTTGTGTGCAATTGCCAAAGTGCCTGTAGAAAGCAACGTAGCGGCTACGCTAAATCTGAACATAGATACTCGTAACGCAGGATGCGCATATAATATAAGTAATAACAGCATTTGTTTAACTAGCAAAAGACAAGAGGTTTTTTTTTTTAAAAGGAATGCTTGGAAAGATCTTTTTTAGAATATTGAGTTTGGATATCGGAAACAAATCATTCTTTAGTAAACTTGAATGTTATTTCGGACGGGACTAAGTTATGTTCAAAAAGATGGTTCAGTTTAAGTTCGGCCAAGCTAAAACTGGGATCAAAGTTTACAAATATTTCAGTACCTAAATTATTTCTATTGGGAATGGTTTATGCCTTTTCAAGATCAACCCATTTTAAGTACCCGGAAAGCCCGGAATGGAATGAGTGTAGCGCTTCATGAAGTGGTCAAATCACGCTAAATACAAGCATGAAGAAATATGAATACATAAACAATCTTTAGGAATGGACCATAAAGCTGTCGATGAAGTGATGGACGAGCTAATGGAGGAACCTGCACTGCAATTGTATGCTGTCGGCCCAAATCAGTCAACTGGCGAACCATTTTTTAATGATGGTCGCTTTCCCCAAATGTCGAATTGATCCGTGTGGACCTATGCTTTGGGTCGACTTCATATAGAACTTGAGTTAATGGTAGCGATTGCACTTTTTCGTTTGGGGTCGTCTGGTGAGTGATGGCGGTTCTCTACACTCAAAAAAAAGCGGCAGAACGGTTCAATCTTAAAAAACCGCTCTTGATTTTATCCAGTTTCTTACTTAGAGTACGAATCGTTCTTCAATTCGAAATTGACCATTAAAAATAGAAAAATGGAAATAAAATTCTTGATTCAAGAAAAGAAAATTTTAATTTAAGATCATCTGGTTCTTAATGTTAAAACGAGCTCTTACTTCAAGTACAAATCGCTCTTAGCTAACATAAATAAGTCTAGATCATGCTTAATTTGATCTCTAAAATTGTTTTAAAACATCCCAAATCGTATACAAACGTTCTTGAAATCAAGAATTTACAGGCCTGTTTTGGTTTTCACTTTCGACAAAAATTGTCGAACTTGAATTTGTTAAATATGCGGTTGTATTAAATGGATAAGGTAAATCAGATTAAATCGCTTTAATTTGACTCCGTCGAGTGAAGAGTAAGTAGAATCTAAATGTTTGATACAAATTTACGGAACATGTAAAAAATTTGAGATCACTTTAGTGAAAACCGGAACATGACAGTTGAATCAAGAAACTCCGTACTTAAATCAAAAATTTTCTGGCTTATTTAAGTTTCAAAACTGAAAATTCTCGAAATATTTTTGATTTTTCTCTCAGTGTAGCTATTTTGAAATGTCTTAATTTATTTACTGTCCAGACGCAGCTAAAGTGACAATTGAATTCAATTTTTGTTGGTGTGACCGCATATTTTGAAGACAAAAATCTTGAAATGGCTCGGGTTTTTTTTGTCGATACTTTGAAAAACTTTACAAAATTTAATTTTTACACTTTTACGCTTTTTAGCGCAGTATACACCTCTACCAAAGACTTGCCAAAACAAAAAACTCCATATAAAAAAACTCACAAAAATTTGTGTGCCAAAGCCCTTTGGCAGTCTATTTGTTGGCAGTCCACACTTCCAACAAAAAGGCCTCAATTAAATACCGATAAAATACTCCGTATAATCCGTATTTCCTGTATTTTTATCAATAGCTCCCTGAATAATTAATTTTAATTATTTTAAGAGGTATCGCACATTGTCGATACATAAATATGCGTAATCGGGAGAAATTTGAATAATTTCAATAATTTTCCATTAATGATTGAGCGCAATTTTTAAAGCAAGCTACAAAACCACGTGAGACTTCAACCAAATTTAAACTGGGTTATAATTATGAATTAAATCACTACTTACATGTAATTCATATCTGCTCATCAGGCTCCGTAGTATGGATGTCGAAATATCGATATCGAATACTTGTTGAATAAATTTTTGGTGTGTATTTTTGTTAGTTTCGGCCACAAAAATGGGGGTTTTCTGAATGCATTCTCTTGGATGTTACTAGTATTACTGATGCTACTAATATCCAAGAGAATGCCCTTAAGATACCTTCCTTTTTGTCCAAAAACCAAAAAAAAGTATTCATAAAAATATCGTCAAAATGTATTCAATATCGATATTTCGACAACCCTACTCCGTAGCTAGTGGTGGGCCGTGAAGAACGCAAGTTAATCATTTGTATTTACTGATTGTGAAACTTATAATTTAAAATCAAACCAAAAACAACGCTTTAGGCAATGTGACCATATTACATGCACACATCTTACAATCTGGCCGCACAGTCCCAAAACAAAAGAATTGTCACTTTTGGTATTTTTGTTTTGGCAAGTCTTTGGTGGAAGTGTATACTACGCCTTACAGCCCAGGGTAATTTTTTTTCCTTTGTGTTTTGTTGTTGTGTAGTAAAGTTTTGAAGTTTACGAGGACTGGTGAATACCCTAATTGTTTTTGTGCGTTCTGAAAGGGAATAAATGGTACCAAAAATTAAACCTTGGCTGGGTTTCAGCTTCTTGAATTGGCCTACAAAATATTTAAAATCACATCGTTTCCCCCCAATTTTTTGTATAGTTCTTATCTTGAGTTTCTAAAAACAAGAAGAAACCTTCGTCAAAACTTTCTTACAAATGCTCTTTTACATAAGTACAAAGTTTTAAATTACACTGTACGACAATTGAAGCGAACTGACAAAAAGTTGATAAAGTCGAGACCAGGTACGATTGTAGTTTAAAAACCTTCGCTTGGCTTGGTCTGGTTAGCTACCGTTTTCTTTTTAATACACTTTGAGGTTTTAAGCTTATGATTGGGACTTGCAACTCCAGATCTTGTAAACTATTTGGAATTTCGCTTTGACGTCTTCAAGGAAGTTGTTGCTCTTGACTTGATTTACAAAACATTTCCAAGTAGCAAGTCAAAAAAGTCAAATCTTCAAACTCAAAATTACAAAAATGTCGTAGTCATCATATTTTCCCCTCATTTGTACGGTTTTTCAACTTTGTCAAGGCAGGAAGAAAACGTAGATTAGACCAAAATAAGCAAACGGTTGGAACATACCAACTATATTCAATTGGTCCTTCATATAGTTACGGGCCTTTAAGCATGTATAACTTTTAGCAAAACTCGCAAAATTGCAATTTTTGGTAGGAATTGGCTTAAAAAGTCAAAATTTCGAATCAATAAAATAGTGAAAAAACATAACTTAAAAAATGTAACTAAAGAAATTAAATATTTCACTTTTTTATCGAAAATATTCGTTTTTTCGAGTTTTTATGACAGTGGTACATGCTTGTGGGCTCTTAACTATATGGTAGAGTAATTAAATGAAGTTGGTTCGTTCTAACGTTTTGTTTATTTTGGTCTAAGCTACAACTATGTACAGTATTACTTGTCCAAATTTATAACAGGTTTCAAAATGAAGTTGAAAAACTGTAAAAAAGTAGTGAAAACTTGGTATTTGTGGGCAACTTTTGTAATTTGGAGTATAAAGATGTATTTTTTTTTTATGAACAACCTTGCAAAAAAACAAAAGCAGATCTCAAAACCGTTAACGAGATATGAAATCGTAAATCATATTTTGAAGCTGAAAAGATTAAAGTGCAATACGAAAAACGGCAGCTATACTTTTTATACTTTTTTTGTCCCGACGCTTTCAACTTTTTTGAGTTCAAAAATTGTGAGATGGTTTTTAGGGGGCCTAGCTGTTGGGCCAACGATATAGCTACGAATGAGTGGGTTGACCCCACAAAAAAGCAGTTCCGAACCGCCAGCGGGTATCACGCCGCAGTGCACCGACAAGATGCTTGTGTAGCCGCCTGCTTTAAGTAGCCTCACACACACACCCAATTCCTACATAATCGGGGGTGCCACAGAAACCTCTTCCAACCAAATTCCAACCGAATTCCAATTCTTAGGTGACACAGAAATTTCTTTTGGTTGGTTTCAAACCTCCCGTGCTGGGTTAGAAGATTTTGCAAAGCTCTTTTCGCACAAGCACCCTGTAGCGGATTAAGGGCTGCAAGTTATACCTCATGTTTGGCTCCAACAAATTCTTAAATTTCGCATTATATTTATGGAGAATATGACTTAAATTTGAATAATGATTTAAAAATGCATCATAAAACTTATAACACAATTAAAACATTTCAGTCAAACATCAAATTAACCCATAACTAAAAATAGGAAAATTTTTTCTGTGGCACCCTGAATACCTACACCCCTTTCACATCTCACACATGTTATGGAGACCCAAAAGATTTCCCGGAACGGCTTGCAGTCTTATTATGTTTTCATACACAAATTATTTGCTTTTGCTTTTGAGATTTGCTTAAAATATAACACGAAAATGAATCAAAGATTTCTGTAGGCTTCAATTTCGTTTCATTTAAGTGAAAGCGAAATTGAAAACCCTTAAGAAGCTTTGCTTTTATATGGGTATACTTCTACCCATTTGATTGTAAGGGGACGATTTTTCAATGCAATGTGTCACACCAAGCCGAAAAACAATAAGAATTGCTAACATTAATATTAGCTATATTAACGTGACGTATCTTTAGCCATTGAGAAGTCGTACCCCCAGGTTCATTTTACATGTTTATATATATTTCTTTTCCTTTCACTTACTTTTATTTTGCGCTAAACTTTGTTAATCGTATAATAAGTTGAACAATTGCATTTGTAACTTTATATATGCCTTATAAAATGTTTATTTTGTTGTTGTTGTTGTATGTATATGGCAATGCTAATGCGTTCTTATATGTAGCTTTTAGTATATTTCATAAGCTTTACATTTTTGGGCTTGGGGGGATATGAACAAACTTTGTTTCATTTTCATACAGAAGTTGTTTTTTTTTTTTTTTTTTTTTAACTTTTCATTTGGGGCTCGTGAGTTTCTCTTCTTGTCTTCTTTCGAAAATGAAACTGCTCAAAAACTGTTAACAAATATTTTGTGTATATGAATATTTTGTGTAAATTAGAGAAACGCTGTGGTAATTGTTCTTTGGATTTAAGAAATTTTGTATTCATTATGTAGTAATTATAGTTCATTTGAGTTGAAATATTGAGTGATTTTCAAAGTGCATTGGACAGGCCCTGCGATCGTGGTCAGGAATTGAAAAAGTGGGGAGGTAGGGTAGTCTGGTATGCCTAACGCATATTGAAAGTACATATTTCTAACAAAAGGCACTATGCTTAGACAAAGGTTCAAAAGCGGAAACTGCGTTACGATCCAGATGCTTATCGCATGCACTTTAAATGGGGCTTTGGTGTATTGTACATATATCTAAATTTATGAAACATTTTTGAGACATGATCACATTATCATTAAAAAAAAAAAAACAAAAACCAGAAAATTTTTATAGAGGGATTTCTGTTTTCGGATGATTTTTTTTTCTTTTTTTTGTTTGATCACAACTAAGACCATATCATGGCACCGAAATTAGGCTGTGCTGCTAAATGCACCCACTTTTTTTTTAAGATTAATAATATTTTGCGAAACTTAACGACTCTATTGAAGGTTCCCATTCTTAACAGAAGCAAATAGCAAATAATGATTAATAAATAATATCTTATCTTGATGCAGTATGCTTATAGCATTGAAGCTGGCGAATATGTAATTTCTTTGGAGGTCTGATTATCCGATTATCCGTATCACTGTTAAGCTTAGTATATACCTTAACAAAGGAACTGCCCAAAACAAAAAAATTATAAAATGTTGCATCAAAATAACTCACAAAACTTTTGACCCCAAATGTGTTTGTTTTGTGAGTATACTACTGAGGTGTAAAGCTTAGTGCTTTAGACTTAGTTTTTGTATATTTTTGATCGGGTAATAAAATTGTAGAATTTTTTAAAGTTGTTACAACAACAAAAGAATGGTTGGCCTTGTTCACCAGCATACATCAAACATCATCCATCAAAATATAGTCGATTGGCTTATGGTATGCGTGAAAGTTATCGTTTTGATTTGAAATGGCAACTTAAATTTTTCTTATTTTCTTAGCCCATCTAGATTGCACATCACATTCGTTCACCTCAACAATCGATCTAGGTCAGTGGTGCCCAAAGACACACTATTGAGCCTTGCATCGTAAGAAAAGCAATAGCCGAAAGCTCGCGTCGTCAAAGAGCAAGCCGCCGAGCGTGCTATTTAGAGAACACACGTGTTAACTCGCTTGCGTGGGCTGACGTCAGAACATGAGTTCAATCCAAGGTATAGCTGTTGGCAAATTGGGCAAACAAATGCTCTAGTCAGTGGTGCAAAAGACACACTATAAGCTTTCGATGGTGTGTTAGCAGCGAAACACGAAGTGAACGTCATTGTCAAACAGGGCTACAAACAACATAAGTGCTATTTATAGAGCACATGTATTCTCTCTATGCGTGTGTCGGCTGCGATGCCGGCAGCATTTTGACTTCCTATCCCATGGGGTAGGCAGTTGATGTTTTGTGCACCACTGATCTAGATCCATTGATTTTTTTGTCATCAATTTGTGCTGGTGAGCACAGCCATTGTTGCTTCTTCCTTTTCCTAGTTTAAATTTTCGACAATATTCATGGAATGTCAAACTTTAGATGGTTTTTTTTTACTTTAAAAAAAATCATAAGCTAATTGCTGGAAAATGATTTTTCTGTTTATTTTGAACTGTGCAAATTTGATTTAATTAGTTGTACAAAAATTATATGGCACAATGTGCTACATTTTTAAAGTGTTTTTGTTCCATTTAAGGTCGAGTGTTGTTTGTGGCTTATTGACCTAACAAGAAGAAGTCTGGTGGGCCTAAGATTTAAATTAGGCAACCGCTGAACAATGGATGCCATAAAGTGGCGCCGTCCTGTTGAAACCAATAGTTGTCCATAAAGTTAACTGACGAGATCCGTTATCATAGCCCCATTAAGCTCACCATTGAAGGTTACTACTGTTTCAGCTTGAAAGACGAGCGTTCCAATGATTCTTCTGTCCCAAACAGTCAAGAGTTGTACATAGAGAGGTTGCTAAAGAATCAATATAGTCAGTATCATTTAACAGCACTATTTCCAAATGCAGCAAACCAACTTTTTGCATCCTAAATATTCCAACTCCAACTTTGTCTTTGACAGGAACGGTCCCATGATTATTTTCGCACAAATTCCGTAGGTTCTTTATGAATCAATAAAATGATTTCATTTTGATATTCATCATGGACGCAATCAAAAATGAGCCACATCGCCCTTGCTGCACGATTAGGGCTGTAAAATTCGCTTGGACCGACGCTTCGAACGCGAGCTTTCGTTAGCCAATTGATAAGAAAATAATAAGTTTTAAGCGCAGTTCAACTGAGTGTGAGTTGTAAGACATTAAAGACGTAAAAATCAAGGTAAACGTCAAATTTTTGTTTCTATTTTATAATATTCAGGCCTGTTCCCGTTTCCGATTCCGATTAATTGGAATTTGGTAAGAGCTGTGATTTCTAAGAAACAATTAGGGAATCCAGAATCCAGAATGAAGGTAGATGGGATTTTCAAGTCTTCGGAAGCGAGAACTTTAAACAATTCCGATTCCGCATGATTTGATCGAAAATGGAACATGCCTGATTATGTTTCACAGTGGTGTAGATTAGGGTTGTCGAAATATCGATATCGAATAACTTTTGACGATATTTTTATGAATACTTTTTTTTGGTTTTTGGACAAAAATGAAGGTTTTCTAAGGGCATTCTCTTGGATATTAGTAATGTCAATAATACTAGTAATATCCAAGAGAATGCCTTCAGAAAATCTCCCTTTTTGTGTCCGAATCTTATAAAAATACACACCAAAAATATATTCAACAAGTATTCGATATCGATATTTCGACATCCCTAGTGTAGATAGCTTTTTGCAATGGGGGGGGATGAAGTCGAAATTTAATAAATTTGTAATTTTGTTGTATTTTATTTATTAACTTATTTCATTTACAAAATTAAGTGAAGTTTATTCGATTTTTTTCTGTTAAAGCCACGTACGAAGAACGACAGACACAGTATGTCATAAAATTGATGCTCAAGCGCTGTTGGGAACTGTTTCTAAGTGAAATACTGTGACGATAGGAATTTTCTGTCGTTCTGTCGTAATAGGCTTTATCTAGTCATTAATTCCGATTTTTAAACTCAAATGGGGTGGGGAGGGGGGATTTAATACCCCTCTATCTGCGCCACTGATGTCTCTGATGAATCCCAAAATTTGGATATAACTCGAGTAAAGTAAGCTTTGATTAACAAAATTTTTAAATTTTCGTTGTTCGCTTTAGTGGAAACGGCCTTTAAGTTCAAACTGTGCCCTTTTTTAAAGGTTCGGCTAATGGTTGCAGTAAGAACTGTCTTTATGATATTTTTCTATTATTTTCTTAATTTTGAGTTTATTTTTTAGGATGGTATCAACATAAAGTTATTGATTCTTTGTACATTTCATTTGCTTGCTTTTCTTACATCTAAAATAATTTTTTTGAAACAAAAAACTAATTTGAAAATCAAGAAATTAAGAATGAATTTTTTACTTCTAGGAACACTCGTCTCCAGGCCGAGTGGGTAGATGCAACAAAAAAAATTTATTTTTATCTCTCGGAGAAGTTATCAATTGTTGGTTTGTTCTTCCATTTCTTCCAACTGCGACTGATCTGCCTCCAAAAATGCACAACCATCTGGATCACGTTCGAATTTCACATCATTTATGGGCTGGTTCTTATAGTTATGGGATTCCAGATCGGGCCACTCCTTGCGTATTAGTTTCTCTGCCTGTTCCAATATTTGCTGCTGATGATGGGCATTTGGTGAGGATTGTGCCGGATTGAATAGGCAATGGACCATGGAATATAGACGCCAATCCGATTTGTAATCCTTGACCGTGTCCATGCGGTTACGTTCCTTTAAATACTGTTTTCTATATTTAACAATGCGACGTCGCACTTCCTGCTTATTAAGCTTGATTCTACATTGCTGCAATCTAAGCGAAATGCTTCGATAGACGGGCAAATTCTCTGTGTATGAGGAAATCTCAGGCAAATGCTCTCGCCACAGTCGCACCAATGTGGCCTCCTCCATGGAAGTGTAGTAGCGCAAACGTTTGGCACTCATTGTTGTTGTCTACGGATGAATATTTATTTTAACGTAAATGTTGAACGATTATACCTTTCTACCTACATGAAAATGTAAATATCGGAGTAATTTATATGGGCTTCTTTTCGGCTTATATTGAAACAGCTGTAGCTTAGATGTGTGTCTTTTGAATTTGGCGAATTACAGTGTTGTAAGAGACAGTGTGACCAAAGATTCGTCAAAGCTTGAAACTCGATAGCTTAACTTGGGTATCCATATTAAAAAGGATATCGACAAATTGAAATGTTTGCTCATACCCAAACAGCAGATTGAATGGCGGTGGGAATGAGCGAAAGAAATAGTTTGTAATCAATATGCCAGAATATTATAAAAAAATCTGCTTTTACTTTTAACGTTATTTTCCTGTTGAAGTGTGGTGTTTTAGTGCTGCCCGGAAATTTAGTTTACGCAGTTAAGCTTTCAACAGTCTACACCAGGGTTCCCCAAAAAGAGAGGACAGATAATGTTACCGTCTCTCTTTGACACACAGTGATGCATGACTTCGGCAAGCAAAGAGCCTTGGCTGGGGAACTCTGGTGTAAATAATGGACTAAATAATGGAATAGAAATTATAATTAGTAAGCTTAACACTTCTTTGTGATCAAACAAAAAAAAAAAATCATCAAATTAGAAATCCCCGATGAGGATGCATACAGCAGAAGATCACCGATCACTGAATCTGAAGTGGCTCTGCTAAATGTGCCCTTTATTTGTTTTGAAATCAATTTTAATTCTTTTCATTTGTGTGTTTAACCATCATCACGTTTGCCTTTTGTTTTTGGTTTTTTGCTATTAAATATTACACAAAATGTATGTATATATGCGATTGGTTGATTTTTTTTTTGTGTTTTTTATCTTTGTGTTTGTATATAATAATATACTTCAGTAAATAAAGTACCTCGTTTTACTAGCATTTTACAATTCTCTCTCAGTTTATCCGCTTCTTTTTGGGGTTTTGTTTCAGCAATAATCAAACTGCGTCTGCTTTTTTGTTGAACTTACGAAGCGCTGAACATTTATATACTCAATTAATTAGATACACATCTATGCATATATATATATATATATTCTCTATAGATGTACGCTGAATTTCCTATATAAGCTGGACTCCGGGGGCTCGTCCGTGCGGGGGCTGGCGTTACTTTTTGTGCGGCTTCCTCTTTAGCAGCTTGCTGACCACGGTCTTGAAGAGATTTGGCTTTATTCATAAGTATCCCAGGGTGGCGTACGTCTTCACGAAGGTGCCGTCGCTGGTGCTCACGTTTCTGTGGAGGAGGATGGAGGTAGGGGAAGAGTTAGCCGAAGAGTTAGGCGCCAGTCGTCGTCTCTACTCACTCGTCTTCCCAGGGACAGACCGCGTTGTGCTCGGCATCGCTGCCGCCGACACCACCGCTGGCACTTCCGCTGGCCTTGTCCTTCTCCTTGTCATCGAGGGAACCGCCAAATTTCTTGCCCTCCGAGTTGCGCTTCTTGCGGCGCTTTCGCACTTCCTCGTTGCTGGTGGCGGGCGTGGCCACAATTGGCTCGCAGGGCTCATCATCCACCGTGTCCACATCCAGCTCGGCCAGTGGCGCCATAGAGGGCGCCGGTGTGGGGGCTGGCGGTATGTAGCCCAAGTGTCGGTCTGTGTCCACTATGTCATAGTCATAGACCACATCTTTGGCATCGGCTCCAAATTGCAGTCCCTCCTGATACTCATCGGTGGTGGGTGACAGTTCCTCCGGCACGGGCAGCTCCACTTCCGCCTGCGCGGAGCTAACCTCCGTCTTCACGGGGTCTGCTTCGTGCTGAACTGCCACATCTTGCACTTTGATGGTGGGCGTGGTGATGACCAGTTCCAGTTGCTCCACGTCGCCACCCTCGCCACTCTCATAGGCCCGCGTCTCGATCAGCTCGATTTGCACCTCCTTGACTATGGCCAGAGCGGGTTCCGTGTCCGTTTCGGACACCTGAGCGATGGGACTCTCCACACGCTGCTGGTGGTGCTCCAGAGGTGTGCTAGTAATGCTGGTTGCCTCTTCCGGTGGTGGCGTAACTTTTGTTATGGGCGGCGGGGTCGGTGTGGGCGTGGGTGTAACCAGAACCGGCAGCTCTGAGGCCGACGACTCGCTATTGCGTTCCGATAGCGATAGCTTATTGAGCTCCTCTTCCAGGTCTGCATCTGCATCGGAGGCACCGGACGGTGGATCTTTGGTTATGACGCTACTGCTGCTGCCGATGCCCACAACGGCACTGCGGGCCGTCAGCGGTGGAAAGTTGCTGCTGACCACACTACTTTGACTGCCCACCGTGGGCGACGGTGTTGTTGAGGGGCAGACCGGCCCACTGCGTCCGAATTGGTAGTCCGATGAGCGACTGCAAAAACAGATAAACAAGAGAACAGAGATGATAAAAAAGATTACGGTATAAAAGCGTTGCGTGACCTGCCAGCCGATCGAGAAAGCACAGCTTAAGCACTTTCAACTGGAAACTGGAAACCTATCTATCGAAACCGCAAACGATGTCGCTATATATTTTAGAGTGCTATTATCAATAATCTTCTGGAAAAGCGCATGGTCAGTAATGTATTCATATTTTTAGATAGTCAGACTGCCATTAAAGCCCATTTTAAGAGCAGCTGAGATTCATCTTATTCCCGACATTACAACTGCACTAAGTGCATAGGACTTGGATACCTTTGGTGTTGTTTGGGTCATGATACAATAAGTATAAGGTAGTCTCGTCGGCAAAAGCTGTCCCTTAGCGTATGCTAGCAATAAGAGTGAAAAGCACGAAGTATAGTGAGTGTGAACGAAACGGCAATAAAATATTAACCCTGAACAGGTCCATGGGGTTTAAAATAGCCTACTGTAATACAAAGAGGTGAATTATTTTTTATAATTTTATTTTATAGATTAACTTTGTTTTTATAGTTTTATTTTTAATAATTTGGAATTGGCAACTAATCTTTTTTTTTGTCCCTTCTATCTTAATCTACATACACACTACATGTGGCGGTAGACACAAAATACATACAATGTTGTGGCGCGGTGTTTAAAATTCAGTAAAAAAAGAATACAAAAGCATTAAAAAGGCAGAAAAACTGTTATTTGATGGAGAAGGTGGCCCAAGGTAATTTAATAAAAGAGAAATCAGATTTGTGGAAGCTCATTCATAAACAGCATTATGACAGCGCACTGTGGGCCAGGATTCTCATTTTTTGGCCAAAACTCTGGCATTTTTACACCAGCCTAGCTAGGAAGCTGAAATTTTCGACGAAATGATCTTAAAAGATTGAACTTAACGCACATAATTTTTAAAGCAACAAAAAAAAATTTATACGATATAGATAATCTAAATCAAAGTCGAAAAATATTTCAACTTTTTCGTTTTTTAATTATAGAAAAAACACTTGTAATTGGATTTGACCCAATTCCTGCATAGAAGTATATATAAGTACCAGATAACTAAAAAAAATTAATGTATCTTGATATGTCCAATGGTTTATGAAATATTGACCCAAGCAGTTTTTGAACTTGACTGCCCACCCTGTCGAGAACTTTTAGTCAATCTGACTACCCTCACCGATTTTTCCACCTTTTTACCTCCTCTTAAGATTCAATACTTGAAAAAACAAAATAAAAATTTAATTAATTAAAAATCTAATTTTTTTAACATGTGTTCATGTGTTATTTTGCGAAGTTTAGAAAAAAGCATACTTCTAGGCTGACTTTTTAACAGAACATTCTTGATTTCAAATGGGAATATAGTTTTAAATGCGATAATTTAAAAATTCAAAGCCAAACCGCGCAAAAGCGCATACCTACAGCTATTGTACATTATTCAAAGAAAATAATAAGCAATATTGCAGGCAAATTAAGAGAGGTACCTTTGGGTACTCTTAACACAAAGAGGCCAAATGTAAAAAAAGGCACAAAATTTTAGATTTCGAATGGAATCTTCTTAAAACTTTTTTATGGCAATCTAGTGCGATGTCGAAAATAAGAAATCAAATTGCGGAAGCTGTTGCCTTTACAACTTTGACTTTTTTTTTTTTTTTGCAGGAATTTTAAGAAAAATCAACTTTGAACGGCTGGCATTCAAAAACTATTCTGTAAAACGGTTCCAAATTTTGCCAGAAAATAGCTATATGTATTCAAAATCATTGCCGACCTTCGTTTTATCGAGTTTCCCAAGCCAAAAATTGGGACTTTTGGCCAAAATTTCGGTCTGCTGGCCCAGGGTGCAGCGGCTTGATAAAAATTATTTCGGAAAGTATAGGGCACTGCCATTGGAATGGAAGTTAATTATAATATTTAAACTCAATAAATTATGCTATTCACTATGTTTGTTTTTGATAGGTTACCATTGCAAAAGGGCTTTTTCTTCGTTAAAGAACAGCCTTCTCTGCCGGAGTGATAAGCCCGGCAAGAGTGGAAGCGATGAAGGCGTATTGTAGCAACTATTGCATCAATGGAGGCCACCATAACTATTCGCTGTTAATTCGTTTGAATTTTCCCGCCAATAGTTCATTTGAAAACAAAACAACTAGAGATGAGAGTTTTATTTCGCACTTGGTATCGACGAAATAATGTGCAGAGAATTGCACACTTTTCGCAAGTATCTCCATACCAACCTTAAGGGTTAAAACATTAAGAAAAAATTCGTCCGCACACAACCTTCCTCGTGAACAAGCAAGCATGGACAAAAACGAGCTAGCGTCGGTAGCCGACAAGACTACCTTATACTTACAGTATGTCAAGAAAGTGTTTTGACACAGGAAAAAAATTCACACTTTGCATTTTTACTGCAAAAGAAGAGGCTTTCTATATATTGTCAAATGTTTAAACATTTAAAAAAATAGAAAACAAAAAAAAACTAAATTTTAAAATGTCAATAAAGTGTTTTGACAAAAGTCAAAACAGTTATATCTTCAGTACAGGAGCTTAAATGGAAGTAAAAATTAATGATTCTAGACAAGTTTGACACGATGAACTCGATTCTGGTTATATAAACTTTATATCTTCCATGGATTAGCTGCAAACTTAAATTAAAATGCAGAAAATGGCTAATTTTACCCCTTTTTAGTACATTCGAATCTGGTAGAAATCAGCTCATTTTGAAATTTTTGATCTTAACATTCATTAGCTCGTTCCAATATGTATACAATATAATAAATATTTTAATCATTTCATTATCTTTAAGTTCATGATCAATCCGCAAAAAGTGGCTGATGAATCGGTTGTATTTTTAAGAAAAACGCCTTATAATCAAAAATTCATATGACACTAAATATATTTTTTCAAATTTAAGGGCGTGTCCCGCCTTTTCTCATATTTTTCATTAGCCAAGCCTTCCAACTACAGTATTGTTAAATCGAAAAATTCCCTATATTGTGGCCGATGAAACAGTTGTTTATTCCTTTTGTACTCTAGGTTTGATGGTACATTATCAAGAAAAAATAATTTTCAAAATAATCCGATTTCTACAAGATTCGAATGTACCAAAAAGGGGTAAAATAAGCCATTTTCTGCATTTTAATTTAAGTTTGCAGCTAATCCATGGACGATATGGAGTTTATATAACCAGATTCGTGTTCAGCATGTCAAAATTGTCTAGAAACATTAATTTTTATTTTCATTTGAGCTCCTGCACTGAGGAAATAAGTGTTTTGACTTTTGTAAAAACACTTTCTTGACACTTTAAAATTGCGTTTTTATTTATTTTATATTTTTTTAAATGCTAAAAATAGATGGATTTGGCTACTTTTTTTTGCAGACTAGTTCTAGGGACGATACAGAATCAGAATAAAATAAGAACAAAATTTTACCATTTATAGAAAGTCTGTTTTTTTGCAATAAAAGTGCAAAATGTGAATTTTTTTCCTGTGTCAAAACACTTTCTTGACATACTGTATTTTATCATGGTCCGGAGATACCCGCGAAATGAAAAAGTCCTTTCGTGAATTGTTCTGAAGTTCACGCACGAAATTGTAATATCGATATCACAGCGTTGCCACCCGACGTCAACGTGCCACCCGATAGTCACGCGATGAATGATGATTTCGAAGGTGTGATTTCACACATATCGCTCACTTACTTAAATACTGGCATAATTAAAAAATACGATTTTTGACTTGATGATGCAGAAATATATGCTGTATTGTGTCCTTTTTGTTGTACAAATTTTCATATTGATATCTCTTTTACTTTTTTAAAGTGAGATCAAAATATGTCGAAATATAATAGGGGAAAGTGGGGGGTTGTGATCATAGTTTTGTTTTTCGAACATAACTTCGTCAAAAATCAACATTTATTCGTTCTGTAAATTTTGTATTTTAGGTAAAAGATGCACAAAACTTTCCTCATCACTAGTTTTAAAAAATAAAATTTTGTGTTATTTTTTATTTCATATTGAAAAAAAAAGTGATTTTTTGACATTTCGAAAATTTGTGGGGGGTTGTGAGCCACCCAGAGCGGGCAAACAAACGAAACGTTTAACGAACCGTTCGCGAAAGCTAAGAAACTATTCATATGTTTTGTTGCTGTTACTGTAGTCAGGGAAAACGAAACCACTAACTTTATATTGCCGAAGAGCGCAAACGAAACGATTGGAATATTGTTCTCCAGACAGCTGCACTGCCTTGGAACGTTTCGGAACGAAACGTATACTAAGAAATCGTTTGCGGAATGATCGGCTTTTAGTTCTACTTCAGCTGCTGAATTAAAGAAATAAAATAGAAGCAAACGAAAACAACAAAGCTGAGAGAAACAAAGAAGTAAGCAACAGAAAAAAAAACAACAAAGTGTATACAAATTGAGCAGCAAACGTTTCCGAACTATTCGCGCTCGTTGCATATCGTTCCGATTCCCTTTGTCCGCAAATCAAGATGAGCGCATTTCGCTTTACGTTTAGTTTGCTCTCACGAACGCAAACCGAACAGAACACATTTTTTTTTACAGTTACATTTTTTCGGGTTTTGTTAGTATTTCGCTCTGTGCAAAGAAAGAAACGAAACGATTCAGAAACGTTTCGTTTCGTTAGTTTGCCCGCTCTGGAGCCACCCATCTGAAAGTTCAAAATTCGTGTTTTTAAGCCATTATTCTTTATTAAATAAAAAAATTGACAATTTTTCTCATATTCTGAATTAAGAAATATCAATGAAGAGTGAAAATTGATTGACGGCATCAGGCTTGTTTTCTTTTATATACGAGCACTTTTTGCTTGTGGCTGTTCTTTTGTTTGCCTTTTTCAATGTTTTTTTTACTTCTTTGGAGAGTTTTTCCTCTGTTTTATTGCGCGTCATTGCAATATTCTCTGTGAAAGTCAAAACCTACTTTTTTTCAAAGTGGCTCACAACCCCCCATATCTCCCTTTTTTTTTGGTGACGTCACATAACCAAAAAGAAATTGTTACAAAAAAAAACACATTTCTATCAAAAAGGCAACTGACCAAAGATATTTCCCTCATACTTACTTTTGTCATTACGAAAAAAATTTTGTATAATATTCACAAGTCAAAAATGAAAAAAAAAACTTATTTTTTTAAAAAAAAGTCGAGTTCTGGTTCACGAACTTAAAGAAGGTGTAGACTGATAGGTTGCTTGCCAAAAGTAAGGTAATAAGAAGGGAGACACATGACATAAACAAAAAGTTTAAATTTATTTGTTTTTGTGGCCAATATTCGAATGGCTCACAACCCCCAGCGGCTCAGAACCCCCCATTCTCCCCTATAATTTTACTGGTTCATTTTCATGTTATTGCAAGAGCGTCATATCTCAGTTGTCCTGCAGTCGATATTGCGCAACCATACTTCGGCCTTCAGTTAAAACATCATATTTCCAAGTTTTATTAATAACCATTTTAAATTTATAATATTTTACTAGATTAAATCGAAACTAGAAGAATCATTATTTCTGGGTTAAACGCATTGAGAACTTTAAACGCGTTTTTCTCAAAATGGATTATTTTGAGTTATGCCAGTATTGAAGTAAGTTGAAGTTGAACATATTTTCGTACTTTACATACACAAGTGTGTGGCGGTAGACACACATATACAGTGCTGCTCAACTGAACAGGTTTGACTTTTTTAGGTTTGTGTGAAACATCTTTGATTTCGGTACGAACGATTTTAGTAGGAGTAAAATTTGATTTCAGCATCACGTGACGCTGACGTCAACCATAGTCTGTGTTGTGATGTTTGCTTTGTGCAGTGGCCCGGCACACACACACAAGACGGTTGGCAGAGTGATGGCAGGGGGAAGATTGGTGGGGGAGATGCGGAGAAGAGTTTAAGAGCACACACCCATACACCCAACATATCATTTACAGTTCCTTGCCTATGGCTCAGCCAAAAAAAAAAAAACGGAACAGAGACAACCACAGCAACAACGAGAGAACAATAGAGAGTGTACTCCCGTATTCTTTCTTGAGCATGAAACAACTTTTGCTGTAAGCGCCAGAGAGAAGGAGAGTGAGAGCTCCAAGTACGGAAAAGTCAGGGCACTGAGAGCAGCAGCATACCGTATTAGTTGTATCATGGTTTCCTTCTTTTGACAAACTGCCATTACTGATTGTATAACAAGAAGAGAGCTTGTTTTCTTAAATTATAGGGCTTAATTTAAAAATAACAATAATTTTGATTTTGGAGCGTCTCTGATTTTGCTGATCATTGTAAGAAAAGATAAGATAAATTGTAAATGGGCATTTCCATGACGCCGAACGGGACAATCGTACGCATTTAAACTTTAAAAAAAGTCAAAACAAAGCGGATTTTTATTTTCACAATAGGCTTAACTTATAGCTCTTCAATAGCCCTACAATTGGTTCAAAGATTGATTTTGGAAAAATTTTTATTTTCAAGATAATCGCAAAAAAACATGACATTCGCACGGGACAAAAACAGAAGTGGTTTTCGTGAATCCTGAGGCAATATATTAATGCGATGAATTTTAGAATGTAGTGCATTGATGTTTCTTTAAAATGGTTTCAATTTCACCCAAAAATAGATTACAGTTTTTTGTAAAATTTAAGCTTAAGCATTTTCGCACGGGACAGTTTTTTCCATCATTATTTTTATGTGGTTTCTGCTATAATGCGAAGCAAAAACTTACAGTTAATTGCATTGCCATAGTTTGTCATGGTTTCTTATGCATTCATGTATACCCCTTTGTATCATCAGAACGATTTTAGATAGCGAAAGTACATGTAATCAATCTAAAGTCACTTTTTTTCAAATAATTTGTCAAATTTAATGTCAAAATGAGATAAATTGCGCTAGCACGGCCGTGAAACCGAATATATCCAATTGGGTTCTTAGTAAATGTAAGATTAGCGCACATTAGTTTAATTTAAATTTTTTTCCCCATGAAAATTCGATAAAATATAGTGTTTTTAACCACTTTTAATTTTTTGGCCTAGGTTGACCTTTTGGTGGAAATGCCCAAATGTAAATTTCATTTAATGTGGAATTCTAGGAATGAAAAAGGGCTTCAACTAATGAATTGAACAGAAGAAAACTAGCTAAAGTGAAAAAAAGAAACTGAAAATGGATGCTCAGTATTTAGACACTGTCAACTTGCAAAGGCAGAGAATAACCGAAAATGTAAAATAGAAGCAATATAAAAAAGAGAACAATCCTAGCAGAAGCTTAACAATCGCTTAGTTTGTATACCTTAAAATTAAAAAAAAAAAGTTTTTCTTACTAAAAACCACGTTTTCTGCTGCTATAAGATATAGTCATCCGATCCGGCCGGATTAAACATTTTAGCATACTGCAGTAAAAACAAGACTCTGTGCTAAGTTTCAGCTCGATAGCTTTAAAACTGAGAGACAAGTTTGCCTAGAAACAGACAGACAAACAGACGGACAGACAGATGGACGGACATAGCTCAATCAACTCAGTTCGTTGCCCTGATCAAGAATATTTATCGTTTATAGGGTCGGAAATGAATATTCCTATGCGTTGCAAAGTTCTGGGCAAAATTATAATACCCTTTGCAAGGGTATAAAAATGACATGTTTCCCATCAAAGCCTCGTGAGTGTTAAACACACTCACACATTTTTTTGTCTCAACTGAATAGGTTTGACCACTAAAACTATGAAACATAAGTCTATAAAGCAAAATTTCAAGGCACTGGGTAACTTAATTAAAAAAGGACACTGTTTTAGCATAATTTGGTATGCCCACCCTCGTTCTTAATTATTTCAAACATACGGTTTGGTAAGGAATCATAATATTTTTCAATTTCATTTAGCGAAATTGTTGACAAGGCTTTTTTAATTGCTTCAACTAGGGTCTCAGAGTCACTAAATTGTTTTCCTCCTTCGTGTACTCTCCTGGACAAAAGTGCCCAAATGTTCTCGATAATGTTAGCGTCAGGGGACTAAGGCGGTTTCACTCTAACAATTTGACGTTTTGATCTTTAATCCACAGTTTTACTACCCGAGCGGTATGTATGGGAGCGTTGTCATATTGGTACGTCCATGGAATATGACCATAAATCTCCGAAAATTGGGGAAAAGCCTTTTGCAGCACAGTCTTGTACGCATTTGCGTTCATCTTCGAGGTGACAAACTGCAGCTCGCATGTTCCATAAAACGATATGGCTCCCCACACTATTACTCCACCTGCACATGAGTGATGACGACTTAAAAAACATTCTTCCTTTCGCATATCGTGGAAATAGTAATTATAGCCATCCGGTCCATCGAGGTTGAACTTCTTTTCGTTGGAGAAAACCACCGTCTTCCACTCCTTGTTCCACTTCATGTGTTCTCAAGCAAATCGAAGTCGTGCTTTCTTTCGAGCATCGTTGAGAGGTGTTTTTTTTTATTTTCAATCTCTTCAAGTGTTTGTTGCTTCGAATAATTCGTTTTACAGTGGCCACACTAGCTTTTACGCCGCATTCTTCTCCAATTTGACCAGCAGAAAGGTGGGGACTTGAGGCAGTTCGTAGGATAAGTGGCCTCTCCGATGCTGTTGTTGCATATTTTTTTCCTCCATTCATTTTTTTTCCATAGTAGTCACCTTTTTCAAAATCGGTTAAAGGTTTTCCGCGGCCCATTTTACAAAAAACTGATAGTAGTTGCTTTTAATTTTGGAATTCAATTCAGTCAATAAAAAAGTGAAGTTAAAAGTGTCAAACCTATTCAGATGAGCCAAAAATAGAGCACACATAGCTAGCGAATTTCTCGACGAAAGCAAAATTCTGAAATACCGTTGCATTTGTCCCGTTACTTTTTTCTTGCATATAATGAGTAAACAAATGAAGGTTCAAAATAAAGAAGAAAGAATTCAATTGGAGCAAAGAAAGAGGGCAAAATGTGAGCAAGATTTTTCAAACCTATTCAGTTGAGCGGCACTGTACATACAAGTGTTGTGGCGCGGTGTTTTAAATTGAGTAAAAACAAAATACAATCAGGGCTCTTCCCGTTTTTGATTTCGATCAAATCATGCGGAATCGGAATTTTTAAATATTCTCGCTTCCAAAAACCGACTGTGTAATTCGAATTTTAACTTGAAAATCTCTATTAACTTGAATCGATCTTCTGGATAACAAAAAGATTCGACCGAATTTTTCAATCCCTTCTCAGATATGCGATTAATCGGATTGAGAAACGGAAACAGGCCTGAATACAAAATCATTATAATTCATTGGAAAAGAAGGTGTCCCTAGTTAATTTAATAAAAGAGAAACCTGTTCTGTGAAAGCTCACCCTTAAACAGCATTATACAGGGGTGTTCTAGAAATCTCTAGAGATTTTTGTATAAACGATTGCACTTCGAACTAAACTTGGACTACTTTATTTGCAAAGTGCCAAGAATCAGACCGCCTACTAGATTATGTGGAAGGAAAACCGTACGCATCAAATCTACTTGGCTTTGAGCAGGCGGTTTCAAATCGCTCAACTTTTGTCATCTTATCTAGTAGCCGGGCATATTTGAGGCACTAAACATATAAATTCAAACAGCTTTAATATGAAATGCTAAGGTTTATACGAAAACCTCTAGAGATTTCTGGAACACATCCGATAATAGCGGCTTGACAAAAATTATCTGGGAAAGTATAAATGGCTGCCTTTGAAAAGGAAGGTAAATATAGTATTTATTGAGTTTAATTAAAGGGTTTGTACGGAAAGTAATAGGACTGAGTCGATTTAAAAAAATTATTGAGCCAATCGTTACAATTCTTTAAAAAACTTTCAAAATAGACTCCTTCTGCGTCGATGCACAGCGCTGTATCTATCCAAAATAATACTTTTGATGTAAGCCAGGTGGCCCAGAATGAGCTTACGCCCGCGTGAAGTGAAATACTCATGCGAAAAATCAGAGATTAACAAACAACCCGCAACGAAACAAAAATTTTTCTTATAAGCGTAACCGTATAACCTTTATTTACAAAACCGGTTATCAGTACCGTTACCGAAACAAATATATGGGTTAATTTCGGTTTTTCCTCTATAAGTACAATGAACATTTTAGATACTTATGAGTTTATTCACTTAAGTTGGCTGCTTATTTATTATGCGCCGTACTGTTGCTAATAGACGGCATAACTAGGAAGTGCCTGGAAAGTATCTTTTATACATTGGTGCTAAACAGTTATATAGCATTGAAGCTATGTACTTAGACGCTGGAAATTTTGTCGGAGCGGAAATTGTTTAATAATTTCCAAAGTCGCTCCGACAATGTAGTTTGACCAAGCAACAGACAACAACTTTCAGATGTGGGGTTGGAGGTATAAGCAGTGTTCTTTGTTTTGAAGGGAATTAGCACATTAACCCAGAGGTAATATACAAAGCCACAGCCAGCTCCATGGATCGGAGGCGGAAATGTTTGTAAAATAAAAGGTTTTTGTGTAATGAAAGTGTGTTGCTGATTTTTTTTAGCAAAGAAACATTACCTTTATGTTTAATTTCAAGACGGAATTTTTTCAATTCCCTCTCACTAGTGCGAAGGACATTGCCAGTTTGGGCTTTTGCGTAGTACTCTGTCTAACTCTGACTCACTGTGTCGTATGCGTGCTCATGGTGGAATTAATAAGGTGAACCTAGGCTTACATATATTGGCCCTCAGCAGAGGCTGACGGCTTCTCCTTGTTAATTGCACATGATGCGTGCTTAGTTATACGTTTAATTGTTAGAAAAATTACACACACACTCGCACTTGCACACTCGAATAATGGACAACATTAATTCGATTAAATTATCTGGGAAATAAGCCCCAATTCAAGTTTAACGGAAATTTGCAGTGCACTATAAGCGGATATGATCACTGATTACGGGTATCATGTGCAAAAAAATCTGAAAGTTAAATACAGTTCTAATTAACAATCTAACTTCTTCATTTAAGATGATTCTAAAACGAACAAGATTGCTACGCAAGGTAGACATATTAGAATGGTGGGGAAAAAATCAACAATATTTGCAGATCTTTTTGGCTTATCTAAAGTTGTGTTAGCAGAAACGGCCACATAAGAAAGTGTTGAGTGTTTGTTTTCAGGAGCAAAAGTTATAATGACGCCTCGCCGGACTTGCATGGTCAACTCTAAATGCTATTATGGTATTTAGATATAATTACAATATCGATTAAGATATCATTTCTGAGAATAAAAATTTGTTTTTTGTATATTATACAAAATGTATTTGTTTAATGTATATTTATCTATTTTGTTAAACTTAACTCGATACTTTTGCGAATGAAGTAGTTTCTAATATTTTAGTTAAAAATTATAATGTTAAACTTTAAAACAGGCGAAAATAATGGTGAAATTTCTGAATAAGACATTTGAACTAAGTACGTTTACAGAATAAATGAGATTCCAAATGGGGCAAGATTTGTCAAAGTAATATTTTATACTAATAACCGTAACCGTAACCGAAACCCGAAACAGAATAAGGCTAATAATTGTAACCCTAACTGTAAACCATATCTCACAACCGTAATATAACCGTAACCGGAAAAAAGAGATTGGCCAAAACAGTAACCGTCACCCAAACCGTAATTCGTTTCCGTTTTAATCTCTGCGAAAAATATATTTAAAGCAAGAATCTCTATAAATCAGAGATTAAAACCGAAACGAATACGGGTTTGGGTTACGGTTACTGTTTTGGCCGATCGTTTTTTTTTCCGGTTACGGATAAATTACGGTTTTGGAATATCGGTTACGGTACTGGTTACGGTTATTAACCTCATTCTGTTTCGGGTTTAGGTTACGGTTACGGTTATTAGTATAAAATATCATTTGACAATTCATACAGACAAAATTGAGGACTCATTATAAATTCTACTCTTGAATACGAACGCTCTACGCTTATTTGTGTGGGTGGTACTGCTAGCAAAACTTTTGATAATTCAAAAAAATCAGGAAATATTGTTTAATATCCGATTATTTTTAATTAGAACTTTTGAAAATCTCCGACCAACTTGGACTTGGACTGTTTTCCCCTGATAATTCAATCAAATTATGGTTATCCAACAATTTAATACAGCTAACTTTCTGCTCGACAGATAAAGACACATTATGTCTCGGATCAAGAAATATTGCTCATAGGTAAGCATCATTCTCGAACAGACTTGGTTCTCTAAACTCTAATTCGTGAAACTATAGATTGGTCAATGCTGAGTTGTTCTTTGTTTCAAATTAACATTGAATCCTAAGGTTACAGAAAAAATCAGAATTAGCTGATGCCAAATTTGAGCTAAAGTCGTACATTTTTGAATCGACTAAACTAGCCCGCATCCAGTTTAATATCTCATACATATGTATATGGAAAGACGAGGAGGGTAAAAATTTTGGTTAGCTGCACTCACTCTTTCTCGTCACTCATGTTTTTATGCAAGCGCGAACTTATGGTTGTGTGAATCGCTGAACACTGAATTGCACTGAAAGTTTTAGTCTGTAGTTTGAAGAGAGCTCGCTTGCTCACTTATACAACCACACTTTTCTGTACTCTACATTATCCCGGCACTGATTTACGTTTATAGAAATTTGTATTATTAGAGGAAAACCGAAATTAACCCGTATATTTGTTTCTGTTTCGGTTTTGATAACCGGTTATGGTAATAAAGGTTATAGGGTTACGGTTATAAGAAAATATTTTTTTTCGGTTACGGTTTCGGTAACAAATTTGAAAGTGTTTTAAGCGGTTAAGGGTTACGGTTTCGGTTACGGTTTTAATCTCTGCTATAAATCTAGCCACAGAGCTGGAGGAAGAACCCATCAGCAAAGTTCGATTTCTGGGTTCTACGGGGTATTATTATAGCTAAAATTGTTTGATTCTATACTGTTGAAGGCGCAGCGAAGCGCGTCGGCTTATTTGCTAGTAACTACTATAAATTTCTATATAAATAGCGTAAAAAACGCTCAGGCCTCTGCAAGCGAGGCGAATTCCGACTACGTTAAGCAATTTTGTTGTTGCGTTCGAGTTTGCGAGAGACATCGGAGAGAGAGAAAAAGGAGACACATATGAAGTTGTTATTGCAGGTCTGAACGCGACAACAACAAAACACAGAGCCCGCATATGAATTGTGTAGGCTTATGGCGTGCGCGAAACCTATACGCGCGAGCTATTCCTCTGCGTTACATAACAACAAATGCGTGCAATGGGCATGGGCGCCCCTGCCCTAAATTTTCAGTTGAATATAGACTAGAGGTGTGCGCGTAAAGTGAATTTGAACGTATTACGACGTGATCGTGAGCAAACACAGAGTTTCGTACTTGACAATCCGTGCTGCGAAGTGTTTATGCTGCAATAAAAAGACCCTTATTAAGTTTTTGGAGATGCATTTTAATCGTGCGCTCTAAATATGATGTGTGTAACAGATTTTTATTTCGTGGTGCGTTTGTGACATGAAAGAACATGCGCTCAAGGGCGCACCTTTAGAATAGACCAAGCTTTACAAGTCTAAATAAGAAGGACCTTTCTTGTACCCTTACCTAGTTACTGAAAATTCTTAATACTTTTTACCCTAACTAGGTATATTTTTAGATAATGCCTTGACAATTATGAAAAATGAATAACTTTCCACAACACTGCCTATAAGCATATTGTTCAATTAATGTTTTGAATAAGTCGGCGTCATATCCTTAGTAGCTGGAATGCAAGAAACAAAGGCTCAAGCAGTTCTGCTGAATTTTGTTCCATGTTACTTTTGTGTTCCAAACACCATCGTTCCAATGTCGAATT
Organism: Lordiphosa stackelbergi; assembly: GCA_018904235.1. Classification (NCBI taxonomy): domain Eukaryota; kingdom Metazoa; phylum Arthropoda; class Insecta; order Diptera; family Drosophilidae; genus Lordiphosa; species Lordiphosa stackelbergi. The sequence goes on along the minus strand of JAEIFU010000241.1, from coordinate 128,850 downwards.
GTAACGCAACCTTGACGCACCCTTTGTTTATTCTGAAGTCCAAAAAACTATCGATAAACAAGTGCTTAAAAGGTTTCATCTCTAACTTGTCAGTCTTCCATTTGGTTTGCTGTCTGCTGAAAGTTTCAGTTCGAGAGATTGTGTCGAGCGAAAAATTCTTTTCTTATCCTCGTTTTGGGTGGACAATTCTACAGGACCCGAAAAGGGAGAACAAGAAATAATTTTAAAGTAGGAAGGTGAGTAGAAGTGCAAATTAAAATTTTCCATTTCATTCGTCAGTGTTGGACAATGCGTGTGGAGAAAAATTATTAATTTTCTTTCTTGTGGTTTTTAATTTGGATTTCCATTTAAACTTTTTATTCACAGAGATCACAGAGTAAATGATGAACATTTTGAACAATTCCTTGGAGGATTCCAGCTCTGGCAGCAGCAAGACCAATTTAATTGTTAACTACTTGCCTCAGGACATGGTGGAACAAGAGCTGCACAATATGTTTGCCAAATTCGGTAGGATTATGAACTGCAAGGTAGTGCGACAAAGGCAAACTGGTCTCAGCTGTGGATTTGGATTTGTGAACTTTGTGGACACGAAAAGTGCAAACAGTGCCGTACGTAATTTAGACGGATACGAGGTGCGTCACAAACGCCTTAAGGTCGCCTTTGCCCGTCCCGAGGCGAAGAATGCCATTCTGTATGTGTCGCATTTGTGCGTGTGCATGGATGAGCGCAAATTGCGTGATCTCTTTGGATGCCATGGCAACATTTTGAGTGTGAAACTGGTGCCCAATAAGCGCGATGTCCAAAACGGAGTGGCCTTCATTGCTTTCGATCACCAGATGTCTGCTGCAAAGGCCATTGCTGAATTAGATCAATATGTGCCCGAAGGTATGAATCTTCCCATTGGGGTGCAATTAGCTCGTCGTAAACCAATGCCACCTAAAGTGCGTCAGCCTCCTATTGAGATTCCATCGGAGACACTGCCACTGCCTTTATCACCACAGGCATGGCTATTTGCGATACTCTTGAGGGAGACGAATAACGGTTACTGGGACAAGAAGGCAACGTCTGAAGATGGCTCAATTTAAACTATAGTCGATATTTTTTTTCAAGAAAATTTACCACCTACATTTTCGGCCCGTTTAACCAGGAGATTTTCCAAAGCAAAAACGATTAACTATAAGTAGGTCTATTTATTAACTGCGATGTCGTATATAGCCTTTTAAAATTGCAAAATATAAAACCCAAATTTAAAAAATTTGTACAAAAAAATATAGGAAAGCTAACTTCGGCTTGGCCGAAGCGTATATACCCTTGCAGGTTTGAAGGTTTTAAATGATTTTCATACAGCAACTTAATTTTCGCTTTAATCAATGTAAGCCGAGTGATTTCCCAAACAACAAATGGCTCCACTAGTTTGACCATTTGGCTGGCCAGTCTGTTATATGACAATTTCATCTGATTTGAATCATAAGATGATTGACCAAAACCGGAAAGTATAAAGAATCTACCATTGAAAACCAAAAAGTTTTTCTCACTATAAATAGTTTTTCGAACGGTCGTTTTTATGGCAACTTCCAATGGTTCAAACATTATAATATTGATTAATAACAATTTTGGGATCGATAGCATTGAAAACAAACAAGTTTTTCTTACTAAGACTTTTTAGACTCATCTTTTGTATGGCAGCTTTACTAACTATATAGTTTTCCGGTTTTTATCAAATTTAGTGGAATTAGAAAAAAAAGCATAGAAAATGTGCAGCGTGTTTGTACCTAAGGACTTCGTGCAACGTTTGGTCAAGATATCTTCAAAACTGACTGAGGAGATCGCAAGAATCGGTCCCCCGTTTCAGTGGCGTAGATAGGGGGGTGATTAAGATGATCAATCCCCCCCCCATTGATTATTCAAGTCGGAATTACAAGATACGAAATCGAAGATGAATAAAGCAAATAATCTAAAAACTTGACCAAATTTTGTGAAATAAATCATTTAATAAATAAGATAGGGTTGTGAGGAATACTAATTCCAACCTTCTCTCAGAAAATTGTTAAAAATTTCCTTCTATAGATCGGGATGTATAAAGAATTATCATGAAAAACAATTGCAGGGTACATGTTTGGTACATACATGTTTTCTTTTTAAATGAAATTGGAAAAATTCAGGTTTTATAAAAAATATGTTTTTAAGCTATTATTTTTGCTATTCATCCGATGTCAAATAAATAATAAAAGTAACAATTTTGTGATGACTTAACCGTAGTACGCAGAACGACAGACGTGGCTTTAACAACAAAATTCAATTCCATTCTCATTTTCCTGCCTTAGGTCTCACAGGCAAATAATTTGCCCGAATTTTGACGAAAGCTTGGCTAAATAGCCATGATCGCAGATTCTGCATGACTTAAATCTAAAACTATTGTTTCCTAGGAAGGATGATGAAACGGTACCGTATAGGCAACCAGCTCTTTTTGATGATATGTATAAGTTGTTTATAGTTGTGAACAAGCGCAACTTTTTCGGACCTAGAGTCAGCTAAACTCACAAATTATTGTTTCCTACGTAAATTAGTTGATCAAATAAGGCCGAAAAATTCCCAAGTTTTATTAAAATATAAGACAAACTTTTTTTAAAATATGGGCAAATCATTTTCCTGTGGGAAGTTAACACGAGTTCAATGTTTATTGTTTTAACGGATTGTGTATAAATACTTTTAAAATCTGTCGATTTTAAAAATTTTTTGACTACGCCGCTTTTATTTCCCATACTTTGCTTCAAAATTATTTGGAAATATTTGACAAAAATTGTGGAAACGTAATTTGTAATTTTTTGAGAAATCGTGGAAGTTCTCTCTTTACATCCCCCGAGATCCTTTTTATGTTTTGTGTGGGTTTGAGTTTTTGAAAATCCCATTTTAACCAGAAATTATCATATGAATCATCCTTTTTATAACCACTCAGTCTGCCCCGCACTTCAAACATTTTTTAGACTATAAAAATCAATTTGAGCTCAAATTAAAATTTTGCATAAAAGATAAAGATTTAAAAAGAAACCCTGGCTGATCGCCAAAACTCTGTTGCATGTTAATTCTTAATAGTTCGCGGTCCATCAAAGGAATGTTCTGAGCTAAGGGTTACTTATATTAGGCAATTAATATCCTTATGTTCTTGTAAGTCTACTAAGTCGTTTCAATACATTTATTTTTCATTATTTTTTTGACATTTGACGAAAAGCTTGTACACTCTTTTGAATTATACAAAACCTGAATTTTTTTAAAATTCTTTTTAAAAAAAAAAACCATAGGTGAAATCCGAAATTTTTTTAATAAAAATTCTTAATAGTTCGCAGCCTATTGAAAGACTCTTTTTTATAATTTTTTGATAGAAGTCCGGAATACTAGACTATTACCGATAACAATAAAAAGAAAAAAAAATCTGAAATTCATCATCCCCCATTGCAAAAAGCTATCTACGCCACTGCCCCGTTTGCCTGTGTCAGAAAACGACCGATTTGCGCGACCACATTGAATAGGAGTACCAAAACAATCTTAAACTACGCTCTCTGCCTCTTTTTGGTTGTGAGGGGAGAGAAAACACGTTTTTTAATTGTTTTTCTTCTCTGATCTGTCTCGGGCCCTTATGACAAAATTTACGCATTCAAAAGGCCTTTATTATCGTATGTATGCATCGGTGTGTAAGCTTACAGTAGAGGCGGCCAAATGGAGAGGACAAAAAGTGCGCTTGTGTTGATGAACAAGAGAGCTCTCTCCAGACAACATACGTTTTACTTGCAATGCAGTGTTCAACGATTCACACAATTGTAACTTCGGCTCGCGTTAGCATAAAAACACGACTGACATCGGCCCATATGAGCTCTGGCTTACAGCCTCGACTCGGCTAACAATATGAATGTACGCGTCAAACTATATGCGCTCTCTCGTTCTCTCTAACACTGACTGGCTCTCTGCTTATGCTAAACTCTGGCCCTCTGTTGAGTCGGCAGCCTTTTCAACTAACATTTTGACAGTTTGGTCTTTAAGAGGCAGGCAGTTTATGACCGACGCTTAAAAGTGAGCACGATAACAGAACCAATTCGTTTGAAGGAAGCCCGAGTCCGTTTTGTTCAGTCGGAGCAAACTAAAAATAGGGTTGACAGTTATTTACGACCTATGATGGAAACAGACGGACGGACAGGCTATATCAACTCAGCTCATCATGCTGATCAATAGTATAAATCAGGGTTTCCCAAACAGAGAGCGCGAAAACGTGACTGTATCTCTCTCTAACAAACAATGAAGGTTGACTTCGGCAAGCATTCGGTAAGAATTGGCAAGTAAGTTCGTGCCCCCGGGACTATCGTTGGGGAACTCTGATATAAATACTTTATGTGGTCGGAGATGATTCCTTCTATGCGTTACACAACAATTTTAATACACCCTCTTGGCTATAAAATCAGGTCGCTTAAGCGGACATCTACAGTATATTGATGACACACAGTTCGCAGGCACCTACCTAGGCGTAAAGGAGACGGATGCTCGACGTTGCTCGGTGAAATTGGGCATTAGACGCTTCATGCCCGCCTCACCGCTGTCGACAGTATTTTGATGGCGGATGCCCAGATTGCGTTGCATGCGCTCCGCCACATCGCTGATGTCCGAGGATGTGCTGTCAAGAATAGAATAGAATTTTAAGAATGCATCGTTAGCTACTTATTTATGCACGACACCAGCTCCCTGCCATTTAAACTACCAAAAACTAAACGACCTATCCAACGATTCTAACTTGAAATATGTTGCCTCCGGGAAAACTTTCAAAAATTCACATTGCGACAATAGAATTTTTGAATTTGGTTACCTGCTAGCTTACCTCGTCAATCGCTGTGGCTGGGCATTCACATTTGCTGTCGCTGTCTTCGTTGAAGCAGCTGCTGTTACTGGCGACGCAGCCGCCTCGGTTTCACCATCCTGCTCCCAGGGACAAACGGACAGCTTTACCTGGGCAGGCACTGGAGCAACAATCGGCAGCGGCACTAGCGGGTCAGCTGCAGCCGGCTCATCCCAGGGACAAACTGCGCTACAGTTTCCCGCAGCCACGGATGATGTTTCCACGGTTGTCTCCAGCCGGGCGGGCTTCGTTTTGGGCGTTTCTCTGCACGGCAAGATTAGGGTTAAAATGATTAATATAGATGGGGGGAAATGCAGTGGATAGCTTAGACATGTAGACAGTAGTTGTTGCTTTTTTAGAAGAGATTTTAATGTTTGACATTGAGATTTGTACAATATTTACGCTTAATTACATTGAAAACGCAAAACGCAAGAACGAAACGGGAAACAGAAAGAGGAGAGCTCAAGGGGTGGTGGGGCACAGGCACCGATGAGATAAACGAAACTAGAAAAGAGCAATCAACTGGCTCTGCGGCAGAGTGAAAGAAACATGGAACGAACAAACAACAACAACAGAACGTTAAGGAGAAAGGAGAGGCGAACGATGAAGACCACCAAAAGACGAGGCAGGAGAATAGGAAAAGGTATGGAAATGGTGAGAATGTCTATATAAAAGTTGTATCTAAGTATGAGAGAGTACAGAGATAAGATCATTCTTTATTTCGACCCCCATTTAATCCCACTTAACCACAAACCAAACTATTCTGAAACTTTGAACAAAAAATAACTATTTTTATTCTATTCTGGTAAAGCAAATTTAGACACATTTTTGAAAACAGAAAAATTAAATTGAATTCCAAAAAAGTCAGAAAGGGTTTGAGGGTAGAATAAAACCCTAGATGGGCTTGGTCTAATTATCTGCCGTTTTCTTTTTATTGCACTTCGAAATTTTCTGCTTCTGATTGGAATTTATAACTCCATAACGTTAAGTATTTTGAATTTTTTCTTTAAAGTTCATAAAATAATAAGTGTTTTGAGACACTCTTACCCTGTTAGAGGGTTAATTAGTCAGTAAACTCTGCGAAATTCAATTAAAGGCACATGAATATTTTATGTTTTATGGGAAATTAGATGAGAAATGAATCAAATTTTTATTAAATAATAAAGTGAATAACGATATTAGTTCAACAAATGTCTTAATACTACAAATAAACAGTTGTTAGATTAACAAATTATTTTAAAAAAAATTAATTTTAATACAGCGAAATTCAAATAAAGGCATATTTATAAAATGTATATTTATATTATATGGCAAAAAAGCAATATACATATTATCGTCGAAAAAAATGATGATTACTAGTGAGTCCAGCTTCCAGATTTTGAAATCACTTCAAAAATTCGTTTTGGCATTGAGTCTATGACCTTTTGAAACTCTGAAGTAGGAATTTTGGCCCATTAATTGACTACAGCAATTCTGAGCTCTTCCACTGAATCGAATTTGCGATGACCAGCATATACACGTCGTGCCAAGTTACCCCACATGATCTCTATAGGATTTAGATCTGGTGAACGTGCTCGCCACTTCATAACATCGATCTGCTTCTCCTGAAACCAATTAACGCTGAGTCGTCATACATCTATGGCAGCGTTATCCTGCTGAAAAATGGTGTCTGAAGTAGGTTGCTGATCCAAAAAGTTTATTAATACTTCATCCAACATGGTTATATACTTTTCCGAGTTCATACGCCCATTCACTTTACATATGGGGGTTCTTCCATAGTAACTAAAACCAGCCCATAACATTAACAAACCTCCTCCAAAGTTCGGCTTAGCAGAAAAGGATTCGGGCTTCTTCAAATCGTGCCAGTTATAATTAAAACCATCTGGACCGTCAAGGTTGAATTTTTTCTCGTCTGAAAATAATACCTTTTTCCATTGATCGGTCCCTGACATGTGTTTTTGGGCAAACTCTAATTTTGCAACTTTATGCGATTCCTTTAAAGCTGGTTTAGACTTCATTTTCTTCCAAATTAGCCGATTACTTCCAGATCAAATTTGTTGTACACGACGCTTAAGCTAAGGTCCCACAGGCAAATAATTTGCCCAAATTTTGATGGAAAATTGACTAAATAGGCCAACTTAGAATAGTTTTCGGCTATTTTTGATCAAATTGCTTACGTTTGGAACAATAGTTCTAGTTTTAAGTTGTGCAAAATCTCTAATCATGGCTATTTAGAGAAATTTGTATAAAAATTTGGGCAAATTATTTGCCTTGGGACCATAGCTTTAGTAACGGGTATTTTGGTTGTATTTTTTTTGTGAGCCGGCCCGAATAAAAGCGGATTTTACACGAGAAGAAATCTTTTGATTATTATTGTTTTATCGATTTGTATTTTATTTCTGCTTTAAATTGATTACATTATCCACTGCAGATGGAGATCTTTTCAATTTAATGACAATTTGCCTATTAGACATGCCAGTATCCTTGTAAGCAAGGATTTTGGCTGTTTCTTCAGATGATAATGTTTTTCCCTTTCCCATATCAATATTAAGGGGAAATTTTCAATAGGATATAGTATGTATCTGTTTCAAACTATCAAATTAAGAAATTTTTGCACCTTCTTTTTACTTGAGGACTTGAAACACACTGCCTTTAATAGAATTTCGCTTCAAAAAGTTAAAAAACTCTGAATAATGGACAAGCATTAGCCTAACCTAACTGTTTATGCTCTCTTTAAGCTAAAAATAGAAATGCAGAGACCAATGTAAAAGGGGGAATAGGATTGGAAGATGCCTTCTGGTTCCCATACATTTTAAGGTGACTAAACGGACCTGCCTTTAATTGAATTTCGCTGAGCGTATATTGAAATGTTTCAAATAAAATACAAAAAGATTATAAAAATTATAGTTCCTCCCAAATCAATATTTCACTCAAGGATGAATATATATGGTCTATCCTTTGAACTTGTTGATGATCCACAACATATTTAGAAGTAAACTTATAAATTTCCTATCCACAAAAACCACAAAATGGGAGCTTAGGTTAGGTTAGGTTGCGATGGCCGCTATAGGCCGCTTTGGGCCCATTGCGATCCCATGTTTATTCCCTGTTGACCCTTTTCATTTAAGGCTGAAGGGGGTCCTCCGTACTGAACCATTGTGTGGACAGAATAAATTTTAATAATGCTGAGATCTCTAGATCGGATGTCTCCGAGAGGCTGAGTAGGAGAGATTGTCCAAGTGTCCTTAGTTTACTTCTACTTAAAGCGGGGCAGTGGCAGAGAAGGTGTTGTACTGTTTCCTCCTCTACTTCATGTTTACAACTTCTACAGAAGTCATGGTGAGCGCTGCCTAGGTGTGGTACGTGTCTGCCAATAAGACAGTGCCCTTTTAGGGCTCTAACCAGAAGCGATATGTGTTCTCTTCTGAGGCATATAAGTGTTAGCACGTTGAGTTTTGAAAGGGTTTCCCAGCCGAGTGTTTCAGATTTTATGTAGCCATAGGCATCCCAATCCTGCTCTTCTTCAAAAATTAGCTCGATGGTGCTTCCTATTCTGGCCACTTTGTCCGCAGTCTTGTTTCCCTCTATGTTGTGGTGTCCAGGCCCTCATATTGGGTGTATACTGAAATGCCGTGCGATCTCGTTAAGAGACACGCGACAATCAGTAAGGGATTTAGCATTCTTTGTTTGTGAGTCAAGTGCTTTGAGGGCGGCTTGACTGTCCGAGTATATAAATACGTTGCCTTCTTTGACCGTGAGTGTGCTAAGATAGGTGGCGGCTTCCTGGTTGGCTACCACGTTCGCTTGGTACACACTGCAGTAGTCAGTAAGACGGAACGACACGTATAAATCTAGGTTGGGGAGAAAACGCCCCCTCTTACTTTTTCGTTGAGCTTAGAACCATCAGTGTAGATGTTAATGGCGTTGGCTCTACTGTGGAGGAGGGTTTCCCACTCACCTCGGCTTGGGACATAGACGTCGTATAATTTGTCGAACGTCGTTTGTGGTATACAGTAGTCTGTAACTAATAGTATACCCGTTTGGTCTTCGAGTATAGTAGAGTGTCCCGATTTACTCCAGTTCCAGGTATGAGATTATCTTAGTCTTAAGGCTGTTGTGATAGCCAGTTGCTTCGCTACGAGGTCTAGCGGTAGAAGATGAAGATAGTATTAAGCGCTTTCGTCGGTGTCGTTCGGAGAGCGCCACTAATACATATCTACGCACTTCTCTGTACTTTGTGGAGGTTGTTCAGGACTGATTGTTTCCCGAGTGCTGGCCACCATACTAGTGCTCCGTACAGTAGTATGGGACGAACGACGGCTATGTATAGCCAGTGTACTATGGAGGAGGACTATGGCCTTTTTGCACGAGTATAAAGCGATGGTTGCCTTCTTTTTTCGTTCGTTTATATTGTCTTTCCAGAGTAATTTCTTATCCAGAATGACACCCAAGTATTTGGCATTGTCACCAAATGCCATACTTACTCCATTAATTTTAGGAAGAACCATAACGAGAGTAAGTTAAAACGGAACCTTTCTCTTATAAAGGGTGATTTTTAAGCTATTATCTTTTTGGCAACACTGGTTTAAACAGCTCACGCACGTTTCGTGTTTTGTTTCACTGTCAAACATCTACAGTTTGGTCTATAATTTAACCATGAATCGTCTTACAAACGAACAACGCTTGCAAATTATTGACGTTTATTATCAAAATGCGTGCTCTGTTAAGAAAGTTTATCGCGTCAGTTTAATCTACCCACTGAAGCGGCTATTCGGGCTATTGTGACTAAATTTTGCACCAAATTTACATTGTTGGACATTAAACCACCAACACGTTTACGTATAGTGCGAACTGAAGAAAATATCGCAGCTGTATCGGCCAGTGTTAATGATGATCATCAATAATCGTTCGCAGCAATTGGGCCTCCGTTACTGAACAACGTGGAAAATTTTGCGGAAGGATTTAGGTGTGAAGCCTTTAAAAATACTTTTCACAAAATCTCTTTATGGTACGGACGGTCGTACCAAATGGAAAAGTTTTAAAGGATTTTTAAGCGATGGATACTAGTAAGTATGAAATCGAATCGGACAATGTTGCAATAAACTTCATCTTGCTTCCTTTCTCAATATGTATCGTTTTGCTGAAGTGTAAACAACATAGTTATTAAGTGCTCAGAACAAGTCCACTTTTATGCCAACAAAACACAAGTTTACTTTTCTGTAGCATGACAAGCTTCACACGCTGAAATGGGAAGTCCTACCCCACTTCCCGTATAGCCGACATTGCCCCTTCTGACTACTCTTTGATTTCGATGATGGCACTTTAGCTCGTTCGAAGAACTCCAAAATTTGTTCGATTGGTGAATCGCATCAAAAGACTCATCGTTTGTTTTTCGAGAGGTTATTCGAGAAATAAACTAAAATTTTCATACAACGTAAGGCAAAAGTAAAATTTTGCTTGAAGATTTACTTTTTAGTTGTACGCAGATGGCAAGTACTGTTAAGTTACATTTGGAAGCTATGTTATTCACAGATTTGAGTAGTGGATAAATTATTGACTGCGGAGCATCAAATTATGTTAATTTACATGTGGAAGAATCGTTATTTACACAATTATGTGATGTATTTTATACTATTTAACTCAACTGAAGTAATAATGGCCGTGTTCACCAGCACAAATCGATGTCGAAAAATTCGATGGATCTAGTTCGAATAGTTCCATAGGAACTATCGGTCGAAAAGTGGGTTTTAATGAGAAAAACTTTTTTGTTTTTAATGTTAACGTGTCTCACATCAGCGATTATTAATATTATACGCTTTTACAAAGATTTGGAAGTTTTGGTCAAAATCGTATGACTATATCTTATAGCTTTCATAGGAACTAGCGGTCGAAAAGTGGGTTTTATTTAGAAAAATTTTTTGTTTTAATGCTGGCGTTCTTAAACTCTGATGTATTAAAACATTTGCAAGGGTATAAAAACTTCGGCAAAGACGAAGTTATCTTGGCCTTCTCGTTTTTGTATGACTTCTTAGGCCAGTTCAGTTGGTATACTTGGGAATAATGACACCACGTCCAACGATACTAGCTTCTCATTGTCATAAATATGGGTATTATTAATTCTTTGTTTAAAGTCTGTCGCGTTCTTTATATTGTATTCGGATTGGGCTGTCAAGTTTTTAAGAATATTTGTCAGATACTTGCATACAAAATATGAAGAGGCATTCGTCATTGAGCATATTGGTCGTAAGGGCATGATCTCTTTATGAATCTGGGGGAGTCCATAAGTCCTAGGTGGGAGTGCTACATTTGAGCCGTCCAAAACAATCACTATTATAAGTTCCTATGTATAGTTTATTGCTATTGTTACTTTTGTCTGCATTGTCAATTTACGGTGGTTTGTGAGCTCTTTTTATGATATTCTTGTTAAAACAGTCGGATTTTGCAAAACGTTCTGAGAATTCCGGGACACCAATAAGGTTTTATAAAAATTTCGCATTATTTAAGACCAAATAATTGTGGTTTATAAAATAAAATTTAATATTGTTTTGTGGTTTACGTTCCACACTAAAGTAGTGCAGTAATTTCTTAACAACTGCGTACTGAGCTTAATGTATCAAACTAGAAAAAAAATATTTTTAAATTTTTTTGTACAGGTAATAATATTCTTATTTTATATCCTTTCAACTATTTTCAGCTCCATTGGAAAATTTTTTTAGATTAATTCAACATTAAATATATCCAGTCCAAATGGAAACCGATGGATCGTATAAAAATAGCATTGTTTTCTTTCAGTGCACTTTTAATGATATTATCAAATTGTCTCTTTTCCGAATTCGATCGATCGCAATTAGCACAGTTCCTGTTCCCAAGAACTATTTTATTTTTGGCTGCACCGATGATTTCCCATCATGACAATTGAATAAAGATAAAAGTACATTTAAAAATAAAATACGAAACAACAATCGGTGGTTGGTATTTGGATTTTCGATCCCGTATTATTTAATTAAAACCGTAAACGGTAGAGCCCTGAGTACTTTGTCTTAGCTTTAAAATAAATAATCCTAAACAATTATAAAAAATTTTTCGAATTAACATGAATTGAATTACCCAGAACAGATACTTGTGACACGAAATCATCTAAAACTATAGCCACTCCTTTAAAAAACAAACAATTTCTCAAGCTCATAATAATCAAGCTTTGCGCTTGTGTGCGTGGCAGCGAAACACGAAGTAAACGCCATGACGTCCAACATGAGCAACAAGCAAACAAACAAATGCCTCAGAAGAAAAAGACGAAAGCACTCGTCGCACAGTGTAAGATTTTGCCTATCTAGGGGACTTAAATTAATTGCGGCCGTAGTTTAAGTGATATCGACTTGAAATTTGAAATAGAAAAGATCTTTGGCCACACGGAAGTATGTTTCTAAGATGAACTAAGTCAGACAAAAACTACTCCCACCTCCCATACTATATCGCTTTTTTCAGTGTTAACCAGAACACGATTTTCGTATGGAAGCTATACGATAGAGTCGCCCGATTTTGATGATACTTTGCAGAATTGTGTGAAAGCATATTAAATAAATAATTGACAAGTTTGCTGACGTTATCACTGAAAACAAAAAGTTTTTTTCTCTTGAACTAGTTTTTGTTTCGATCGTTCCTTTTGCAGGAATATCATATAGTCATCTGATTTTGATAAAACTTTGTAGAATTACGTGAGAGCATATTATCTTAATAAATACTAAGTTAAGAGACGCTACCTTTGAAAACAAAACAGTTTTTCTCACAAAAACTAGTTTTCCGACCGAGCGTTCCTATGGCAGCTATATGGTATAGTCAAACGATCATGGCCGGTTACGACACATATACAGCCTGTATGTATTTTAAGACATTGTGCAAGGTTTGGTAACGATAGCTATAAAACTGACGGAGAAGATAGCAAAAAAAAAAATGCGAATTACACGTGATTTTGTTCCAAAATTGGACTTACAATAAAACTAAAAACTCAATATGCGGACGGTTTTTTTTGTGAATATGTTCTGGGGAATGCACCCGCTTGTTCTCCATGTGGTGGCATCGCCGAACTCGATAGAACTTGCAAGTTGTAGTCCATAAAGCAACATGTTTTTTTCAATTTGCCTAGTTTTTAGGTGTTTAAAAAAAAATTATATATATATTATATTATATTAAATGTTCCAGTTAAGGTATTTAGACCAGGCATTGAAATTTTTGCAGTTCAACTATTCAAGAATAAGAAAAAAATAGCTCTTCTTGGAAACAAGACACTGACGGCAAAATTTTAATCACTTTAATTTTTTGCCTGATGCGAGTTGTCAAATTGAAATTTTCAAGCGTTGCAATGTGGCATGTTAAATGACTATTTTATTGCTGTTAATGATAATTTAACTGTAATTTTTGTTTATTTTCATAACAAGTGGATATTTTACTAGCATTTAAAAAAAAAAAATTATTCAATTTGAAGCACTTTTTTTTTATTGAAGTCCCCCTAGATTGTCAAAATCTTACACTGTGCGTCGTAAGGTATTCTCTCTCTCTATGCGTGCCGACACACGAATTATGAGTTCCTATCCTATGGGATAGGCCTTTGGCGTTTTGGGCACCACTGGCTTACAGACATCTACCTCGATACCAGCATAAACTACGATTAATTGATCTCCCCTTCCTTTACATTCGCAGAAACTGCACGATTTCGGCATCCGGAAAGGTCTTTGTTAGGTCAAGTATGTTTTGCTGTTTCGTGTCGCTACAAAATCGGTTCGTTAGAAACTATGCGCATAATAAACCCTTTTCCTTGGGTAATTCTAAATTAAGTACTCGAAAAATGTAAATTGAAAAACATATTGAAATACTTTCTCAGATGTAAAGATGAATATCTAATCACTGACTACTACTGAACTGCTAGCTTAAGCAAACTGTTAATATTACTGAACAATAAAGCAAACCATTATTATTATTATTATAAAACCCTTACACTTATTCTCTATCCATTTTTTACATAATCTTTCTTGTTAGTTATGAAATGTAGTTTATTAACTTTTCTTACTCAAAAACCGAGATCGAACCCCAGAGCGAATTTCTTTCCCATTTTAATAATCCCCAAGTCCCATATAAATTAGGAAATTCCCACAAATTTTAGAAAAACTAGACAACATATCTAAGATTATTTGCTTAGTTTATATATAAAATTCTGTATTTGAAAGTATAATACAAAAGAAGAAACTACACAAAATGTAGGTGGTATTTATACATTACATAGATAGACATATATCAGGAAGATTGAATACTTCGCCTATTCAAATACGGAGTATTCAATCTTGAGCTGATCAAAATTACAACAAAAAGGTGAGAAATGAAGTACACAATTACAAGTTTAGGACATCAAGCTATGAACATCAATGGATGTGGGACACTAGGCTACTTGGATTGATGATGACACCCATAGGCAATGGCATAGAAAGCTTCATGGGCTTCGAAGGTGGAGGAGGGTAAAGTATAGCAAACGAGCGAAGTGTAGGGTACACACGTAGAAGAACGAACGATTCAAGGTTGGACCGAGTTATACATGTATGTGGATTGGGGTGGGGTGGGGGGTAGGGGGCGAGGTTGGAGAAACCAATTGGCATTAAAATGTCTTACGGAAGTGTCTGTAAACTAATTTCGCGATTCCCGTAGGCGGCATAGATCCCGGCATCCATGACAGCCATGTGGCGCTGCGGCATATCGCCCCGGTAAATGGAATCGCTACTGCAAGGGGTGCGATTTGTGATATTTGTATGATGTAATATATATAGATTTTATTATCAACATGTTGTGGTTTCAAATGGGTGCGCAATGTATAATCGAAAAGAAAAACACAAAAGAAATGATTAATTTCAGGTTTAACCTCAATTTTGGTGACCCCGACGAGCAAAAAAACTCAACATACCGCCCTTGAAAGAAAGTTGATAATAAATAAAATATGTTAAGCACACTCACACACCCCTCTTTCTCGCTCTCTCCTCCCATTGTGCTGTTGCCTTTGCTCGAGTTGGTCCAACTTACCTGTAGGGTATCTCGCTGAGATTGCTCTGTGAATGCGAATGCGGCACCTTAGAGCCCGCATCCTTGTTCACTCCTATGACAGCCAGCTCATGCGCCGAACCCGTCAGGCTTCGATCACTGCCCCGACGACGGGCCAAATTTCCAGGCGGCGGAGCCGTCATCATCGAACCGCTGCCGCCAGCTGAGCTGCTCGATCCTTTGGCTGCATCACCCAAATTGGGTTGACTGGACAGAGCCGCGGTCATTTTCTTTTTCGCTCCACTCACACCGCCGAAGTTGAAGAAACGCTTCTTATGCGACGGCTGGATACCGGTGTCCAGCAGTCGCTTATAGTGCTCGGAGCGTATGAAGCGTGGATAGCAGTCCTTCTTGAGCAGCAGCATATAGATATGCTCGGACGCCGAGTCGAAGGTGAAGCGTGAGGGATTCTTTAGGCCACGTAAAACGCTCTCCATGGTTTTGCCATCAATGTTGATCTCACACGGTGCACCCGGCTTGAGGAATTCCCTTGAAAGAGAAGACGGGAATGGGGAATCGATTGGGTTGGGATTTTACTACACTCACTCATAGATCTCGTTGACCTTGCGCGCCACCTGGGAGTGTGCGGAGCGGCGCAGCCGGTTCACTGCTATCCAGAAACGGATATTCTCATGCGAATACTCCTTCTCCAGAAAGGCCGTAAACTCCTGCAGGCCCGTGGGATCCGACACCAGCTCCTCAATGGAGATGGCCCAGCGCTTCACGCGCTTCTCTGTGGGTATATCCACAAAGGTGCTATTCAGCTGCCAGAACGTTATGTCCTCCGTCACCCAGGGATTCGAGGGCAGTGCCGGCTGCAGAAAGAAGTCGTATTCGCTGAAGGTTTCCGAGTAGCAGACGAGGGACTCGCAGGCCTGCGACATCTTCATGCGCGTTCGATTCAGCGATTTGCCCAGATAATCCACCTCCCGCTGCACATCCTCGACAGTCTTCTTCTTGTTGGGCTTGAGACCCTGTCGGTCGCGCGAGGGCACCGGACACGGCTCCAGCGGCGTGAACTGGCCGGGTGGTGGACGGTGGACGCGCCAATAAGCGCGTTCCTGTGAATCGCCAACAATTTTGTCGCCCTTCTTGCGTTCTTTGGCCAGGCGCACCTGCTCCTCCGCCTGCATGGAGATGAAATCCCATTTCCCCTTGAGATTCTTGTGCAGCGAGGCCAAAGCCTCAGCTTCGTAGTCCTCCAAAGCGTGGCGCTGCTTGTTCCGCAGCGAACGCTTGGCCAGGTAGATGGCATACTCCACATTATCGGGCGCCTTATGCTGCCAGGGCCAATAGTAGGGGGTCTGGAAGCGATACAGCGACGAGTCATCCTTCACGGTCAGGGTCTTGGAATCGTTGACGGGGAAGAAATAGCCGTGCAGGCACAGCTGATTGGCAATGTTCAAAGCCTCCGATTCCTCGATTTGCAATCGATCCATGAGCCATTCGATCAGATCGTAGCCTGTGTTAAATGAGGATTGTTAGATTGCGGGGGGGAAGGGGAGAAGTTGCAACAACTTACCCATAAACGCATACGGTATGGAGGTGAGGAACATTTTCTGCTGTCGCACGGGCACACCATGCTCCTGATCCTGCATTTCACGCACCAGCACCTCCATCTGCAAGCAAAAACACAAAATTGTTTAATTATTCACAAATAAATAAGGGTGGCAACTCTGTTTAAGACGAAAAAGCACAGATGTCTCACATACAGAGCCATCCATGATACAACTATACCAGGGACTTGGCGATTTTGCTGGTCCTATTTCAACTTCATAGAAATTATGAAGAAAACATCCTGATTTCGAGTTTCCTCAAAGAATCTTTTAAAACTTTCTATGTACATTTAAACTCAAAAAGCGAGTATGCCATCCCAAATACTTTTTGAAACTGCGAGCAATAAACATGACGTTTTTCTGGCCAATAAGCCAGCGTAATTGAAACTGAAATTCAACCGCCGTTTATGTATTTATGAACGCGACACGAATTTTTTGATTGCAATTTCTAAAGGCTTTGATAAAAGCGCCAGGAACTTGTAAAATCAAATATTAGTCTCATAAAATTTTAGCTGTTATGTCGATTTAAAATTCATAATCGGTTATGACAGCGTTGGCATAAGGAGGAAGCAGCGGTCTGACATGGTCACAAACAAAACAAAAAATTTTTTCTCACTAAAACTATTTTCTCGACCGATCATTCCTATGGCAGCTATATGCTATAGTCATCCGTTTTGGATCAGACTTGACAGAATTATGTGTTGGGAGCGATAGCATTGAAAACAAAAAAGTTTTTCATACTAAAACTTTTTTTCAGATCTATCTTTTGTATGGCAGCTATACTATATAGTTGCCCGATTTGCATAAAATTTGCTGAAATTATGTGAAAGCATAAAAAACTTATAAATACAAGGTTTGGTAGCGATAGCATTGAAAACAAAAAAGTTTTTCTCACTAGAACTACTATTTCAACCGATCGTTCCTATGGCAGCTATATGCTATAGTCATCCGATCAGGCCAGTTCCGACAAATGTGTAGCGTATTTGTACCAAAAGACTTCGTGCAAAGTTTGGTTACGATAGCTTTAAAACTGACGGAGGAGATAGCATAGAAAGAGACGGACAGACGGACGGACGGACGCACTATGGTCCCAAATCCCAAAAAGCTGGCCAAAAATCGAAAAAAAAATATTTGTTTTATGTACTTTTAATGATTGGAATAGTTGTAGTACATCTAGTTTGTATTCTGACTGTTAATAAGGAGGATGTGTCCCACCTGGCTCAGGCTTGAACTCCGTTCGTAAGCGTCGATCGTGCCTCATCGTTTACTCGTTATGCATCGAAAATAACATAACGTTTGGAAGCGTATAGAATCGCGAAAAATTAACCGATTTGGATTCTGAAAAATGGATTCTACTCTAGGAAGTAAGTACAATTTAAATGTATTGCTCAAAATTACTATTAACAATGCATAAAATAGTGAATTGTTAATAAAAGTAGAGGTTTTTTCTTGGTCACATTCTGAAAAGTCGTGTTAGAACAAGCCATAAGTCAATACTCCCATCAGATCCCACTCTCAAACAAATAATAAATTGTTGTTTAGACAATTCTTTAAAACATATCCAAAAATTAGCTGCAGATAGCTGCATATTTAGTCTCTGTGATGATTTTTGTGCCACATTTGTCGTTACATAATATATATAATATATACTGCTCGACAGCACTCTCCCCCAATTCACCAAACCAACTTTTTCTAAAGTATTTTGGTCCGCTGAGCACGAAAATCGATATGAAAAAAATCTGTCAAATAGTTATCGAGATATCGATAAACGTGTTTTTCGACGTTACAGCCAAATCAAATACGTTTTCAAAGAAATTGTACGCCATATTGATTCCGCCATTTTGTTTTCTAAATTTTCACTTCGGATTCGTGATCAGCGACCCCGAAAACCACCGAGTACAGACTTTCAGCCAAACAAAGTTTGTTTTTGAAGAAATTGTCCGCCATATTGGTTTCGCCATTTTGTTTTTCTAAATTTTGACATCAGATTCGAGATCAGCGACCCCAAAGACCCCCGAGTACAGACTTTCAGCAAAATCAAATACTTAAAATATAAAAAAAGTCGATATACAGCACATTTTTATTTTCACAATAGGCTGTTAAGCTCTTATATAGCCCTATTGCTCTTCAATAGCCCTACAATTGGTGTAAAGATTGATTTTGGAAGAATTTTTGTTTCGCAAAAAAACATGACATTCGCACGGGACAAAAACGGAAGTGGTTTTCGTGGGAAACCATTCAAATGCCGATTTCAGCGAATCCTGAGGCAATATATTAATGCGATCAATTATAGAATGTAATAAAAATAGTTTACAGTTTTTTCAAAATTTAAGCATAAGCATTTTCGCACGGGACATGTCGCACGGGACGGTTTTTTTCATCAGTATATTTATGTGGTTTCTACTATAATGCGAAGCAAAAATTACAGTTAATTGCATTAAAATCCTTTTACACCAACGGATTTTTAAAACGTTTTGCAAACGAACCGATGCTAAAATCTCTAGAGATTTCCAGGACATCCCCTCAGAATATATATTTTATGGCCAGATGCAGCTAAACGGACATTTGATTTGATTTTTCGGTATGACCAAGTAATTTTAACAACTACCAAACTAATCAAACAACATTAATTTTTATACACTTGAAAAGTGTATTATAATTTTGCCCAGAAGTTTGCAACGCATAGAAGGAATCATCTCCGACCACATAAAGTATATATATTCTTGATCAGCATGACGAGCTGAGTCGATTAAGCTTTGTCCGTCCGTCTGTCCGTCTGTCTGTTTCTACGCGAACTAGTCCCTCAGTTTTTGAGCTATCGAGCTGAAACTTTGCACAGAGTCTTCTTTTTACTGCACGCTGCTAATATGTCGGAACCGACCGGATCGGATGACTACTTCTTGTAGCTGCCATACAAATGTTCGTTCGGAAAATGGTTTTTAGTAAGAAAAACTGTTTTGTTCTCAATATTACTGCTCTCAAACACGGTCATGGGTAATATGTAATGTTTTTAAGCTGATCTGCGAAGTTTGGTCGAAGTCTCTAACCGTTGAGACAAGCTATTTCAAGTGTATCAAAACTTCGGTACAGACGAAGTTAGCTTTGCCTTTCTCGTTTCTCATGTATTTTGGTGTTGTGTCGTCAACTTTTGATGAGTTTGCCGTTTACCATTTTACGAGGACTAGTGAGTACTCTAATTAGATTAACTGTGTTATCGAAGATTAAATAAAAACTAGTGGGCGATTTCATTCATAATTCTAAAAAAATACTTTTTGGCATTTTAACCGAATACTTTATTAACGTCTCATTTTTATTGTAAGGATGCTGAAAACTGTACACGTAGTTTACCGTTCCAAAAAGAAAAAATCAGAATACGGGGTGCGAACCGAACCGTTGTTATTTTCAAAATTAAATCGGATAACCAATTTCTGATTTCGAGCTTAACTTTTTGGTTATTTTTGTTTGCTGCTGCTTTTTGAGAAAGGGTTTAAATGGGGTTTCCTTAAACACAGACCGATTTCGATTACGGTTATATCGATCAAGTCCAAAAATATTTATTCAAAGCCACTAGGTGTGGATAGATCGATATAAATATCGATATGTCGGAGCTTGCACACCACCACCACCCGTGGATTTTCCCAAGCGTCATTTGTCATATGAACGTCTGGAAGCCAAAGACCTTTGAAATGCCGGCAACAATTAAGAAGGAGAGCTTCCAGCATTGCAGCTATAAATGCAATAGGTCAGCAGTATTAAGGATTCATATGGATATGAAACAATATCAGATCCGTAACTTTATTCGGCAGCGTTTCGAACTTAAATAAACACAAAACCACAATAAAGCATAAAAAACAGTCAGTTAGACAGATGATGTGGACCATTATGAACATTAATTTGTATTTTGCTATTGGTTTTTTACTCCCTTGAAGCCCCAAAAGTGTCTTGAGGCACTTATTCATATTTTTCCACCTTACAGGTAAACAAAAGCTTCTACATAATTTCTCAGTTCAATCATTTTTGAAAGCAGCCTTAGAGGGTTAATGAAGCACCAGCAGAAATATATGTCGTTTGATTCCTTGCAACTGATCAATTAGAGCATGTCAATCGAAATATGTAGAACCTTTTTATATACTTAGTTCGATATCAGTAAACGATGGAGACATATTTTTAAAGCAAATGAATAATTTGAAAATTGCATTAAATGGAGCAAGTTTGACCATTTCGCCCACTGTGCAACGGGCCCACAAACCAAACCTAAACTTTTACGATCAGCTCTTCAAAAACAACAATAACACAGTGCAACACATAAATTGGTTACGCCTTCGGACCGCGATATTTTTTAAGAGCATACCGAAACTAAAAAAATCCCCCAAAGGACTTGGTCCTATCACATCGTTAAGGTACTTTTTGATACCACACATATTTTCACCCCAAACTGTCCATATATCATAAACAGTTTGGAATTTTGTTTTTACATCTGGGGCAAAGTTAAAGATATAAACTAGAGGAAAAAAAGTTATAAACAGACTGACCCAAAAAATTGGCATCTAGTGCTTCAAAAGTGCAAAAACTTCGAAAAAAGGGCAATTT
Organism: Lordiphosa stackelbergi; assembly: GCA_018904235.1. Lineage (NCBI taxonomy): Eukaryota > Metazoa > Arthropoda > Insecta > Diptera > Drosophilidae > Lordiphosa > Lordiphosa stackelbergi. The sequence continues at coordinate 107,745 of JAEIFU010000241.1, read as the reverse complement.
TTTCATGTTTTTTGCCAGAAACGGCTAAAACACTGGGAAGGTGAAAAACCTTTCTTCTGCGAAATTATCCCAAACAACAATACAGGGTTGCCCATATTCAACGGACCCATGTTTTTTTTTTAAAAATCAAAGAAAAAAATAAAAATTTGGCGGTTGGCAATCTTAATCATTTAATTTGTTCCAAGTAGATTTGTTTACATCAATTTTTGAATATGATATCTCTCAAATGGCCGCCTCTGGCGTTGATGGCGTATTGTGCCCTTTTTGCAGCAATTTCCATCGATTTCGCCAACATTTCGGCCGGAATAGCGGCTATTTCTTCACGAATGTTGTCCTTGAGCTCTTCTACGGTCCTTGGCTTGTTAACGTAAACCTTTGAATTCAAATATCCCCACAAGAAGAAGTCAGGCGGCGTCAAATCGGGCGAACGCGGTGGCCAGTCTAAATCACCACTTTTCGACATCAAACGGCCCGGAAACAATTTCTTCAGAAAATCGATTGTTATGCGACTTGTGCGCGGTGGAGCGCCGTCTTGTTGAAACCAGAACTGCCTCATACGCTTTCGACGAATAATTGGCATCACAAAATTGGTCATCATGTCGCGATAACGCTCCTGGTTGATGGTAACAGCATGGCCATTTTCATTTTGGAAGAAAAACGGCCCAATGACCGTTTTCGCACTAACGCCGCACCAAACTGTGACTTTTTCGTCATGAAGAGGCACTTCTTGAATCTCCTCAGGATTTTCAGTGGCGTAAATACGGCAATTTTGCTTATTTACGGTCCCATTCAATGTGAAATGGGCTTAATTTTTAATTTTTTAAAAGCACGTTGAGTTTTCACAATTGACTTGTTCTGTTGAATGTAAATTTCAACTATTTCAGAGCGCTCGCGTGGCGTGTATTGTTCCATGGTGAAAATCTGCTTGGACTGACGCTTCAAACGCGGTATGTCATTAAGCGATCTGACATCTCTGTCAAAAGTTATGGCGTTGCCAGATGGGTCCGTCGAATATGGGCAACCCTGTATTTCGACCAAAAAGTACGTTTACTTACAAAAAAGCCTTGTTAAAAAATTAGTATTCTTTCAAAATATCATGATGAATATTTAATTCTGCAACATTCATCAAATTTTTAAAGTCTCTTTGGTTGAGAACGACGAAGAAGACTAATCTATTTATTTACTTTGTCAAAATAAGTCTTTGTTAAAATGAAAATTTTCCTTAATTTAGTTATATAAGTACATACTTGAAATGAAAATTGTGAATATTTGATGTTTCATCATCCCTGTTCACCAGCATACATCATACATCAAACATCATCCATCGAAAAAAGTTAATTGGCTTATGTTTAACGCTTTGATGAAATTTTAAGATAAAAATGGTATGCGTGAAAGCTATCGTTTTGATTTTAACCAAAATCACAATAATTAGCAATCATAGTTGCACTTCACATTCGTTCACTTCAACAATTGAACTAGATCCATCGATTTTTTCGACATCGATTTGTGCTGGTGAACACGGCCATTGTTTTTCATAAAAAAATATTATTTTTATTTTGTTTTATATATTTTGTACAATTTGACCTATTTTACAAATTATCGTAAGTGACAAACTGATGATGCACTTAAAAAATTTGTGGGCAAAAACATCGTATGTGCCAAAAATGAGTTATTAGGAAAAAGATCAGTTTTTTCACAAAACTTGTTATGAGTTTAGTTAAATAAATTGATAAATGTTGCACATCTAAAGATTGGTAGTGATGTTGCCAGCCATCGCATCGAAATGTAGAAAAAATGCTGCAATGTAAAATTTGGTTTTTGGCACATACGATTTTTTCGCGCACAGGGGTCGATATGGTATAGCTTCCATATAACAAATTGACAGGCATATTTCATGCTCCCAAGGGTATATAAACTTCGGTCAAGTTGAAGTTAGCTTCCCTCTATTGTGGATCACAGCTTACTTCACCAATTACCAATGAAGGTAAACGACGCTGTTTATGTTTTACAAAAGTTTCTTTATTAATACAAATTTATTTACAAGCAAAAATTTAGCTTGTCAGCTTTTCCAAAAAGGAGTTGCCTTTGTCTTTTTCACGACTACTGGCAACGAGAATTTTGGTGCTCTCGCATTTTCCGACCACATACCAGACATAAGCGATAAACAATTGGTTTTCTAGCAGCTCTTAATCCTTCACCCTTGTCCGGGTTGATGATTTCTTCTGATATACCCGATACAATTTTCCATCTACGTAAGGTTGTATGAATCCAGGCAACTGACTTACACAAAGCGTGAGTGGCATTCAAGGTAAAACAGAGAATTACCAAAGCAAAGGCATTACTTAAAATGGTAAGCGCAATAAGGTCACAAAACCACGTGCCACGGAATATATAGTGAACCAGAAGCTGCATGAAAAACTCCAGCCTGCACCAGATAAAAATCGTACCGATCTCAATGATGAGGACACTAGCGATGAGTTCAAAAATCGTTTTAACTGCTTGTGGCAGTTGCTTATATCGTTGAGGAAACAGATTCAAATCATAGCAAAACACCCAGGTGGCCAATATAAACATCCAGCTGGCCGATACAGGAGCTTGGCTGCACTGATCCTTTGGTTGGATTAGAAAGATCGATGTGCCCGTCAATTGAACGAGAGCTGCAAGTCCCACTGCTAAAGCTGAAACCATTTTGATTTGGATTGTGTTCAGCGTTACAATAAGAAATTTAAATAAAAATAGATGAAATAAAATTAAAAATAAAACCAGAGAGTAAATTGTGTTTGACTTCAAAATTAAATTTTTCCTACTGTGATAGTTGGCATATTGCTAAACTGAAATTGAAAGAAAACTAGATGAACAATGTTTGTTTCATTGTTTCATTCGGAAATGGAGATACACAGGGGCAAGGCATACTAAACAAGGTAGGCTCACTCGCTCAATACAAAGCCTACTAAGCTACTAAATCACAAAAAATTCGTGCGCGGAGATGCTTCGCTTACAAGAGTTGCTTAATGACTGAAATTTATCAAGTTGTCAAGAGAGAGAGAGAGAGTAAGTGAGCCTACCTTGTTTAGTATGCCTTGCACAGGGGTGCCACAGAATTTACTCGCGATTTGGCTATTGGCGATTTGCCAAATCGCTCGAATATTTTCGCCATGCCACAAAACTTCGAGCGATTTCATTTTTAAGCATGTTCACATACCCTTTCGAAATTGGCTGCGTAGGGTAGACACCCCGCAAGTGCAAACTAGATTAAGCCTTCTTATGCGATTTTTATTAATATTTTGAAATGAAAGCTAATTGGTTAGTTATTTTTTAAACAAAACAAACTTAATTTTCTTTAACTGAGTTAATTCTCTCTTTTTCCCACACGAAATATACCCTGCGATACCCTGCAACTCTAGCTGCTGCACGGTTACGCGAGTTTTGCTCTAATTAAATAAATGATTCTTGTAGGACGAATAACCATCGACGATTTAGGGAAGAAGCAAATCCGTAAGGAGACGCTGGAGTGCAGCCTCCTCGGATCCGCATCTGACCTTCTTTTAAATCAGTCGATATACGTAGGCGAGATTATATTGTTAAATGATACTGTACTCAAAAGTAACATTGGGCCATGCATTATTCAATTCAAAAAAAAAAAAGAAAGGTTGCGGTTGGGGGAAAAATTGGCTTTTTCACTAATAACTTTTTTCCAAGTCAACATTATGCGGTGATATGAACATCATTGTAAAGCTAGAGACTCTAGCTAACTTTAAACTATTGTTTTAGACAAATGGGAAAAAATTGCAGCCATGTACAGGTGGGGCCGCCCACCAAAGGGACCATTTTTTTTTTAAAAATCAAAGAAAAAAATAAAAATTTGGCGGTTGGCAATCTTAATCATTTAATTTGTTCCAAGTAGATTTGTTTACATCAATTTTTGAATATGATATCTCTCAAATGGCCGCCTCTGGCGTTGATGGCGTATTGTGCCCTTTTTGCAGCATTTTCCATCGATTTCGCCAACATTTCGGCCGGAATAGCGGCTATTTCTTCACGAATGTTGTCCTTGAGCTCTTCTACGGTCCTTGGCTTCAAATATCCCCACAAGAAGAAGTCAGGCGGCGTCAAATCGGGCGAACGCGGTGGCCAGTCCAAATCACCACTTTTCGACATCAAACGGCCCGGAAACAATTTCTTCAGAAAATCGATTGTTATGCGACTTGTGTGCGGTGGAGCGCCGTCTTGTTGAAACTAGAACTGCCTCATACGCTTTCGACGAATAATTGGCATCACAAAATTGGTCATCATGTCGCGATAACGCTCCTGGTTGATGGTAACAGCATGGCCATTTTCATTTTGGAAGAAAAACGGCCCAATGACCGTTTTCGCACTAACGCCGCACCAAACTGTGACTTTTTCGTCATGAAGAGGCACTTCTTGAATCTCCTGAGGATTTTCAGTGGCGCAAATACGGCAATTTTGCTTATATACGGTCCCATTCAATGTGAAATGGGCTTAATTTTTAATTTTTTAAAAGCACGTTGAGTTTTCACAATTGACTTGTTCTGTTGTATGTAAATTTCAACTATTTCAGAGCGCTCGCGTGGCGTGTATTGTTCCATGGTGAAAATCTGCTTGGACTGACGCTTCAAACGCGGTATGTCATTAAGCGATCTGACATCTCTGTCAAAAGTTATGGCGTTGCCAGATGGGTCCGTCGAATATGGGCAACCCTGTATAAACAAATCTCTAGTACACGCCAGCTTCATACGAACACCCCTTCATACCTTTTTGATACTATAAAGTTATCTTTTCTAGCTAACGCTTTGTATTCATTATGAACTTTAGTTCTCAGTGTGTTAAAGGTAAAAAAAAAAAAAAAAAACGTAATTTTAACCAAAGGTTAAGGTTTAAATATTTTTGATGCTGGTTCATGGACAGATTCTGTACTTCCAGAACTAGAAAGATGATCCAAAGGCATACATCTATTCGTGTTTTCACTACATCCAGTGTCTTCTAGGTTTTCGACGCCTTCATTCTCATACTGGCATACTTTGTGGCTCCACCAACAAACCTCCGAGAGCATTGCATTTAGCTTCTTGCCTTGATATCTTTTTTCTATTGGCATTGTAACCTGGTGGAATCGCTCCCCTTGTTCGTCCGATTCTGTGGGTAATTGTTTCAGAAAAACATCCAGATAGTGATGCAAAAAATGCAATTTTAAAGTCATCGATACGTTGATACGCCCAAAACACTTGAGCATTCTTACCACTAATTTCCTAACTTCATCTGGCTTAGCTCGGTGCTTTCCTAAAACGTTCTGAAACACAGGTTTAAGAACGTCCCATGCTTGCCGGTGATTCTTTGTGAGCACAGTGGTGAAGTCATCGCTTTTCATTAATTTTCTGATATCTGGTCCAGTCAGAACACCTGTTTAATGCAAAATCAGCCAAATCAGATATAAAAATTATTTAAATTACATAATGATAAAGCTTTAATTTTTGCATCGCTGAGTTTCGGAAAGATGGTTTTTAAGCAATCAAAGATTTCGGCACTACTTTTAAGAGCAGTCTTGATGAACTTTGAAGCGATTTCCAATTTCCAGTGTTCGTATAAAGCTGGAGTGTACTAGAGATATCTTTATATTGTTGTTTGGGATAATTTCGCAGAAGAAAGGTTTTTCAAATTTCCAGTAGTTTAGCCGTTTCTGGCAAAAAACATGAAAAAATTGCCCTTTTTTCGAAGTTTTTGCACTTTTGAAGCACTAGATGCCAATTTTTTGGGTCAGTCTGTTTATGACTTTTTCTCCTCTAGTTTATATCTTTAACTTTGCCCCAGATGTAAAAACAAAATTCCAAACTGTTTATGATATATGGACAGTTTGGGGTGAAAATATGTTTGGTATCAAAAAAGTACCTTAACGATGTGATAGGACCAAGTCCTTTGGAGGATTTTTTTAGTTTCGGTAAGCTCTTAAAAAATATTGCCGTCCGAAGGCGTAACCAGAAAATGACCTTAAAAAAGTTGCACAGTGTGATAATAATTTTTCAAATAAAACAAATTTTTGTTTCTTCAAACAAGTATGCCATGCTATTTTTGTATTATCGAATTTGGCCATACCTTCCTATGCCAGAGCTAATATATTTCATTTCCTTTCTACTCGTCGTGTGATAAGGTCTGAGTATAAAATAGAATATTAAATACAATTTTATATATTTTGGAAAAAGAAACGTTAAAAAAAGTAAGTCTAAAACCAACCAACAAAACAAATTGAAATGGCACCTCATGATGGCATCACCTTGTCCACACGACTGTGGCTGTGTTGGGCAGTACTAATGTGTGGTAAGTTCAGGGGGCAGTCGGAAGAGCTATGGTATATTTGGAATTTCGTTTTCGATTAATTTGCTTGACTTTGTTCCCACGTAGTTGGCATTGTTCTCTGCACTCGTCAAGCTTCTGAGGTATATAAGCGACGCAATCTGAAAGCGGCAGTGGAGTTGTCGATGCCCAGTGACAGAAGTGCGACAGCAGCGATGGAGGAGGCCATGGCCATGAAATGTTTGTTGCACATGGAAATTGCCAAGCCACCAAAACCAAATTAAGGAACCTTCTTTTGCAGCGAAAACGATTCAGAAACCACAACAGCCATCCCATCGCAAGTTCAAGTGCGCACCCACACAAAGCGATAACACGGACATTGAGGGGAAGAAGAAAAAGGAGAAGGGACAGAAGCAGTTGCCCTTAGCCGAGGCCGTCTATTCGTTTATGAGGCGTCTCCTGGTTGACTACATTTATCAGCAGGCGTTGGCTGCACACCAACAGATTAATGATGCGACCACCACAACCAGCAGCTTGGACAATGAATTGGTGGCCACCAGCAGGGGAAGCAGCAGCAGCAGCAGCTATAGTACAAGTTCTGGCGGTACCCACTCCACAGCCAGCATTCCATCCCAGTTACGTCCCACGGGTGCGCAGCGTTGCCAGGTGGAGACTAATGCACCGTTTCAAGAGCAGCAATTGGAACAGCCAACAGTGGAGGAAGCCAACCGAATGTGTCCCAAAAATGGCGGTATTTGCTCTTGTCCTAGTGTTTACCACAAATAGGTATACAGTTTCAACAGATCGAAATTATGATACAGAATTGAGGTTAACTTGATATAATTTTCGGATTTTTAAGGGCAATGCAGTTTTATCAAAAAAAATCTTAAAATTAGAAACAAAACAAAAATAGCAAAATGCAACTAAAGGAACACTAAAAATAATCCGAACTTTGCTCTTTTAGTTTAAAGTTATAAAGTTTTCTGTCAATTTTTTACACTTTTGCAACACTAAAAGGAATTAACCCTACTATAGAATTCTATAACACTAACTCACTCTACTCAATGATTAATTAACATTTAAAAAGTACACTCTTATTTGAGACGACCTTTACTTAACACCCACAGACTAACCCCAAATTTCACTTGACACAAACTCTAATCTTAAGTACCAATGACTCCACTCAAGTAAATGTAACACTCTAAACAAGACTCAAATTATTGAAAAGGGAAAAATAGAAGAAGACTTAAGCGACTGACACTATGATGAATATTTTTTTATAGAAAAGATAAACATATTCAACTGTAAACTTGACAGAGAACTTGCATTGCCCTTCTGATTTCGCGTTTTCTCTACACACTGTTCTTGGTTTATGTACAACAAATTAAACGTGCTTTCGGACACAGGATTTAGAGCCAGCCTTATTTCTATGTTTGTTAAATAATTTTGAAAATATACAAATTCAAATAACACGAAACCAAAATAATGTAATTGTAGTTAAGGCTCTTCTTTGTAGACCAGTGGTGTCCAAACTCGCATAATCAAGAATTGTGTGCGTGGCGGCGAAACACGAAGTGCAAGTTTTGTCGTTTCAGCATGAGCAACCGGCAAACGAACAAATGCTTCCTGCGAGAACGAAAAGTCAAACAAGCGCAACGTAAGAGAGCAAGCCGCCGAGCGTGTTATTTACACAACACGTGTATTCTCTCTCTCGTCTGTGTATATAAGACCGCTCTGCGACAGCGACGTCGACACACCGACAGTATACTTGTTTATAGCGCATTCTCGCGTGCCTAAACACACACACGCAACACCAAAATAAACATGTGTATTTAGACGAAGAACATTTTAAACTCAACAGGGAAAAAAAATTTGATTGAATTCGAACTAGGTGGGCGCGGATTCCTCACTTTTGGAATAGATTAGAATTGTAAACGGAGTGCCCACAGCCTGCATTACTAGTAAAAAAGGATGCATGCCAGAGCCGAACTGTCATCGGATTCCCATAACGAATGAGTACATTATTTTAAAAATTATAATGCAGAATGTTCGCAGTCTGTTTGTTTTCGTTTACTATCTCTTTAGCGAAAAGCAGCGAGTGTACTGCATTATTTTTCGACAGGCGTAATGCATATTTTCGACAGAACACATTGAGCTTTGCGACGCTGGGTACTTTTGCTTGGTTGAGCTCACAAGAGAGAGAGAGATCAAAAAGGGAACCAACTCGTTATGTTGTTTAAAGCAAATATCCGATTGAAAGTTGTTCTCACTTATTTCAATTTAATTTCAATTCAAATTTCAGTGAAATGTTTGTGTCGTGTAAATTTGCTGAACAAAATAAAAATGGCTACAATTTCCAAGAATGGACACACTTTTGCACCGGTTGTGGACACCCTCGTTTTTTGTGGCTGCAGGCAATAAGTCCCCAATGAAAAAAGTCCCCAAACGATAAAACGAAATAAGGCCCCAAATTTGGGGTGTTATTTCATATGAAATAATATGAAATAACACCCCAATTTTAATTTTGAAATAAGGCCCCACTGAAATGAAATAAGGCCCCAAAAATAAATGAAAAAGGCCTCAAATTTGAGGTGTTCTTTCAAATGAAATAATACCTCAATTTCAAAAATGAAATAGCACCCCAATTTTTGTAAATATTTAAAAAATTTGGGTTTTTAGTAAGAAATAGTGAAAATTTGATACAAAAATCTCGCGCGATTTTTATACCCTGTACCCATTAAAAATGGGTAAAAGGGGATAATGAAGTTGTGCAAATGTATGTAACAGGGAGAAGGAAACATCTCCGACCCTATAAAGTATATATATTCTTGATCAGCATCAATAGCCGAGTCGATTTAGCCATGTCCGTCTGTCCGTCTGTCCGTCCGTCCGTCTGTCTGTATGAACGCGTCGATCTCAGAGATGGTAAGAGATAGAGGTTTGACATGTATGGAACAAATCCTTCTTTTATCTGTACGCAGATCAAGTTTGTTTCAAATTTTGGCTACGCCCCCTCCCGCCCCCGCAATTTGGAAAAAACGTTATATCTCCCACAGTTTTGAAGATAGACGACTCGTACTTTCTAGAGATAGTTAGTAATTAGCAAAATAAATCGATTTGCTGAAGAAATGATAAAAATCGGATGAACGGTTCAGAAGTTATGAGCAAAAAAGCGAACCAAGCACCCCCGCCACCACCCCACCCACCCTAAATAAAATGTTGCATACTTTTCGGATGGTCACTCTCTCATTGTCAATTGTACAGGGTATATTGAAGTCGGGCTACTCGACTGCAACGGTCTTACTTGTTTTGTTTCAAATTTTCGCCTGCGGCGATAAGATTAATACATTTTTTATACCCTTGGAGAGGGTATATTAAAATTGTCCGGATGTTTGTAACGCACAGAAGGAAGCATGTACGACCACATAAAGTATATATATTCTTGATCAGCATGACGAGCTGAGTTGATATAGCCATGTCCGTCTGTCCGTCTGTTTCTATGCTATCTCCTCCGTCAGTTTTAAAGCTATCATAACCAAACTTTGCACGAAGTCTTTTGGTACAAATACGCTGCACATTTGTCGGAACCGGCCGGATCGGACGACTATAGCATATAGCTGCCATAGGAACGATCGGTTAAAAATGAAGTTCTAGTGAGAAAAACTTTTTTGTTTTCAATGCTATCGCTACCAAACCTCGTATTTATAAGTTTTTTATGCTTTCACATAATTTCAGCAAGTTTTTTGTAAATTGGGCAACTATATAGTATAGCTGCCATACAAAAGATAGATCTGAAAAAAGTTTTAGTATGAAAAACTTTTTTGTTTTCAAGTCTATCGCTCCCAAACTCGGTACTGATCAATATGATATGCTAACACATAATTCTGTCAAGTCTGATCCAAATCGGGTGACTATAGCATATAGCTGCCATAGGAATGATCGGTCGGAAAAATAGTTTTAGTGAGAAAAACTTTTTTGTTTTCCATGGTAGCTTTTCAGTTATAAATATTATCTGTCTCAACACAATTTTAGAGAGTTTGATCAAAATCGGATGAATATATTGTATAGCTGCCATTTAAAAAACTGGCAGAAATATATCATGCTCCAAGGGTATATAAACTTCGGTCGTGCCGAAGTTAGCTTTCCTCTATTTTTTTATTATAAATTAAATTTAAGCTTGTATAAAACTTTCTGTTTTTTTTTACGTAAATCAAACTTTCTGTCTACGCAGAGTCCAACAAATTTTCTGCACTCCACAATTTTAACATTCATTTTTATGTCTACTTCACACAATGCAAATCACTAAACTGATCAACATACTATAAAGCTTATCACTGAACTATTTTTAAAACGTTACTTTTCACACCTGTACAAAAATTCTGCGCATCAATTACTTAGTCTAAGAACATCTGCAGTTAAGAAAATGAAGCGTTATTAAAGCTCTTGGATTTTTTTCACATTTTATCAAAAATTAGAAAATGAAATAAGATCCTAAAAAAAATCATATTAAAAATTGACGTCTTATTTCATTTTTTTTTTTGGGGACTTATTTCATTTTGAAATTCTATTTAGGAAATAATGCCCCAAAAAATGAAATAAAACCCCAAATTTGAGAAAAATCGTTGTTTTTGTTTTCCATATAAATTTTTGGGGCCTTCTTTCATTTTTTTTTTTGGGGGGCCTTATTTCATTGGGGCATTATTTCGCAGCGCCAGCTAGAGTCGTTTCTACGTTAGTGTGTTCCAAAAAATTAAAGTCGTTTTTGTTTTTGCATTCCCTCTAAATTTTTTACTTTTAAGTCAAAATAGTTATAAATAAAATTTTAAGAAGGTAGGACCATGGTAACCCGTGCCGCCCTACATTGAAACATTTTAGTACTTTATAATAATAATCCGCGAACCAAGACTTCGTGGGCAAAACTGAAAACGCTGATCTATCTATTTTTAGATCTGGATTATGGCCTATGTGAAAAGATTTACGGGTGAGTCTTAACATGGTACTCCATATCGCGGTTTTTTTTCTTCCATCTTTTTGGGACAAAAAGAATCAATAATGAAGAAAGGGTTAAACCCTTCTTAAGGTACCTTAACCGATTGCACGATTAAAGTGAATTTTGTACATGACCCCCAAGACCCTGTTCACATTTGTGGAATTTTGGAGAATTTTAATTTAAACCATTAAAAACTAATTTAAAATTGTTATCCTTCTGTGTTGCAAGTACAAAAGTACCCATAAAACGCGAACCGAAGCTTAATTTGAAAAATCGCGTATGAGGTTTTGCTTACCAGGGACCCCTTTTATCAAAATTTAAGCGTCGTATGAAGGGGTTTTTTTAGTGTTGTACTGTCATGTAAAAGTTTGCCATCAAATCGGCATGGGTTATTGTTGTCCAATCTCAATAATATTTAATTTGCGAGTCAATGAGGTCAAACAGAATAAAAATAGAGGGTATGCGTATTTGATTTCGCAAAAAAAATGTTCCTTATGTCCACCCTATCCTACGTATGTGTATATTTATGAATAATTAATTATTACACAAACAAAGCGAGTTATTTTTTGCATGCTTCCCGCAAACTCGCAAGGTTTTCTCATAGCGAAACATATGCTTTTAGAAGAAACGGGCTTTTTCTCTTCCTGAAAGGAAGTGGCCAATGATTGCAACTGCGTCATACAATTGGAGAACCCCTTGCATTGGCAGCATTCACACGCGGAAATCATCAGCAAAATTTGGGAAGTGGAAAAAGAAATGTTTATAGACCAGGCCAGAGCCAGTAACGAGCGGTTAATGTACAAATCACTTTTGCATAATCTGGGTGATCGTAATTACTTCAACGATGATTTGGGCATTTCCCGAATCAGTGAGATTTGTAGAGCCAGGTGCGAAACGCTTAGCCTCAATGCAACTCCATACAGGCAAGATGGATCTCTGGAATGTAGTTCTTGCAATCTGAGAGAATGGGAGGACATCTAAGACTTTCTGTGAATTTGCCCCATATTAGCAGAGATTCGGTTGCTACACTTTAATCGAAGCATTTTATCAGCAGAGAAGACTAATCGAATCCTAAATGGAGAGAGCTGGGCGATATTGGCAGCATTTATTCAGGAAGCTACAAAATATCGTTGGAGGATCATAAATGGAGATTTTCAGTGAATTAACCTAATTTACCTACAATTTAAGTTACTGTTAACTAATTTATTCGGTACAGTTCAACAGACGCCCGCGGTCTTTATGCCTTTTTTGAAAGTGTCATAACGCCCGCAATCGGTGTGTCTAACATCCGCGGGCATTATGTCACTTATTTTCTTATTAGTGTATCATTGATGTTTAAGCAACGTGGACGCGAATTTGATTTAGTATACTAGAGTAGAATTGTTGGTGGGCTTCGAATAAATTCGAAACTGTGGTTGCTTCCAGCACAACAACAATTGTTCCAAATTAAGCATTCGAACCAAAAAAATTCGCGGTTTGTTGGTTTTATTAAAAATATGTATGAATAACTGAGAATGCGCCGCAGGCCAAACATTTTTAAAAAGAAGCACAGAAAAAATTTAAAGTTGTGCGATTTTTTTTTAAATTATTGTCTGTACTTCTTTTTAAAAATTTTCGGCCTGCGGCGCATTCTTTGTTATTCACATACATATACTATATAATTTTTTAAGAAATTTGGAGTAGGGGTAACTCTATTGCTACTCTACTACTTTTCCACCTGCCTCATAAACAGACAAAATGATTTGATCAAGTGGGAAACTACATTTGAAGAATTGGATTGCAATTCAGACATTGAAGAGGCAGATCAGGACAACAAGTTTATTTTTACTCAAATGATGTATGTGGTAAAATGCATAATTTGTATGGAAAATGCGCGGGATGTGCTACTTCAGCCATGTAAACATTTCAAAAAATTTTCTGAATGTTTAAATAAAAAAAAAGGGCATAAAACATTTACTCAGAATTTGTTTTTTCTTTTCGGGTGTAAAGTGTTATGAAGCCCGAAAAAAGTGACATTGTGCCCGCGGGCGTTATGACACTTTCACAAGCGACATAAAGCCCACGGGCGTTATGTCACTGTTAAGAACGACATAACGCCCGCGGGCGTTAATTCATGAACCCCAACAGACGGTTTTTTCAGAAACCAACTTGGTACTAACTACGTTCTTTTTTTTTATTCTGTATCTGTGTAGTCAAGTCTGTTTTTCTTTTTATATATTTTGTAATAAACTTTGTAAAGCCAGTTACTATTCTGTTTATTCAATGTTCAAAAATATATATACTACTACTACTACAAGGTTTTTGTTTTTGTCATATCGCTCACTTGCTTTAATACTGGCAGAACTCAAAATAATCCATTTTAAGAAAAAACAAATTTAAAGTTCAGTTCAAAGTTTTCAATGGATTTAACCCAGAAAAATGGTTCTTTTAGTTTCGAGTTAATTAATTAAAATATTATAAATTTAGAATGCTTATTAATAAAACATGAAAATATGATGTTTTAACTGAAAGCCGATGTATGTTTGCTCAATATCGACTGCAGGACAACTGATTGCATTAACATGAAAATGAACCTGTGAAATTATAACAAGACATATTTTCATATCACATGGAAAGTAAAAGAGATGCCAATACGAAAATTTTTTTTTACACAAAATAGACCACAATACAGCGAGTATTTCTGCATCATTAAGTCAAAAATTGTATTATTGAGTTATGCCAGTATTGAAGTAATATTTAAAATGTTTTCGAAATAGATTTGTTTTTTTGGCGCGGCATTCTAGAAGATTTTTTATTTTAACATTAAGCCTTGAAGAGGAAGAGGCGTACATAAGGAGGGTTTGAAGATAAGTTAATTGTAGCTCCGAGAGGAGTACGTTTCATGGTTCTGACCAAACCATCTGTAAGGAGTTTGGATTTTGGTTGGGGCGGTCCTATTTTAGGATGCTTTGGAATTGCGTTACAAATTATACATTCAATTTAAGTTTTTCAAGTGAACAATTGTACTCAAATAATGCTTCAACCTCAAGATTTTTGTGCGTTGAAACAAACCCGATTCAAGTTAAATTTGATTTATCAGTTACTCACCTTATCAAAGGCCATGGGACGTGATAGCTTCTCAATGGTCTGCTGCTGGGGCTGTTGCTGACTGCTGCCACCGCCTCCGGTTCCTGCGGTGCCCAATAGTGAACCCGAAACGGAGCCAGGTGGATGATGATGTTGAAGCTGGGCCGTCGTCCCAGCTGTCGTTTGGAGTTGGAGATGCGGGTGTGCTAGTGACTGTTGCTGCTGTAGCTGCTGCTGCTGCTGCGGAGGCTGGTGATGCGGATGCTGCAGATGATGGTGGCCCACGGAACTGCCGCTAAATGCTGTGGCCGCCTGTGTGGTGGCCGAAATGGCTGTGGCTGTGGAGGCCAGGGCGGGACTGGTGCCACTGCTGGCTGCTGCTGAACCGGAAGCGGCACCATTGCCCGCCACCGAGGGAGACAACTGCTGCGGCGTCGGCTGGGTGGCCACTTGTGGCTGTAGACTGAGGGTGGTTGGTTTTATGCACTGCGGCAGGCGGACCAGCTGCTGCTGCTGCGGGATGGGAGCTGGCACATTGGTGATGGGCACTAGTGCGGTCGAATTGCTGCGCAACACCAATTGACGATCTCTATCGGGCGGCACTCCGCCGGGCGGCTCCATGGCGCCTGCTCCTGCTCCCCGTGCTCCGGCTGTCGCTGGTTGTCAACGTTGTTGTTTCTTTATTTGTGGGTTGGGTTTCTTGGAAACTCTTTTTGTACCAATTTGGGTTTGCACTCCTCAAATAGGGTGGGGGGTGGAGAGGGAGGAATTCGTTGCTCCGCTTGGCTTCGTTTTTCGAATCCTCGATTGCGTATTTTTATGCTCTTTGTGTTCTGCAGTTAGCCGAATTCC
Organism: Lordiphosa stackelbergi; assembly: GCA_018904235.1. Lineage (NCBI taxonomy): Eukaryota > Metazoa > Arthropoda > Insecta > Diptera > Drosophilidae > Lordiphosa > Lordiphosa stackelbergi. The sequence goes on along the minus strand of JAEIFU010000241.1, from coordinate 92,534 downwards.
ATCATGTCCTTGTGTATGGAAATATTTGCTGCGAATTATCAGTGCGAGCGGAGGGGGAGGAGGGTGGAAAATTGTTAAATGGCTTGGAAAATTTGATTGAACTCGACCCGCAACCCACACTTGGCCGAAGGCATCAGAAAGTCATGAATGGATGACCATGACCATGACTACACACACACACACACACACACCGCATGTGTGTGTGCGTGTGCTTATGCATATTACATAACTGTATTCATATTGTTTGCCATTCAATTTCCACTTGTTACACCAACAAAATTTTGAAATCAAAACTGGCCACTTGTCGATAGAATTGATATATTCACCATAAGCTAACTGGTCCCTACAGTCTTTCGGCTAACGAGATCTAACTAAACACGTCGTTCATCAAAATATTCCGAAAAAATACAAAAAATATCAATATCTTTTTTCGAAATGCCAAAAACTTTCAAAAAATACCAAATTGAAAAATAAAAATGCAAAAAAAAGTTTAAAAACCACCAAAAATATTGAAAATTAATAATTTCCAAATCAAAATTCCTGTTATGGAAGGAATCTTTTATCATTCCTCTCCATAAAAAAGGTAATAAGTCTGATGTTGAGAATTATAGAGGTATTTCAAATTTGTCTGCAATTCCGAAAGCTTTTGAGAGAATTATGACATCTCAATTGCAGCATTTATGCAGTTCCATTATTTCACCCTATCAACACGGCTTTGTAAAGCGTCGATCCACTACAACTAACTTATTAGAGCTTACATCAATAGTGATCAAAGGATTCTTATGTAATATGCAAACTGACGTGATTTATACTGATTTTAGTAAGGCTTTTGACTCTGTCAATCACTCCTTGCTGCTTCACAAACTGAGTTTAATTGGTTTTCCAACTAACCTTCTTATTTGGATCTCTGATTATTTAAGTTCTAGAACACAAAAAGTTATTTTCTGTAATTCGTATTCCCAACCAATCCAGGTTACCTCTGGTGTACCCCAAGGTAGTCACTTGGGTCCATTGCTTTTTACACTCTTAATAAATGATCTCCCGTCAGTCTTGACTCACTCTCGTGTGCCTATGTACGCCGATGATGTGAAACTATGTTTAACATATAATGATTTGGTTTCTCGCTTTAATTTGCAAGCTGACTTGGATGCATTTCAGTCTTGGTGTAAAGATAATCTATTAAACCTCAACAGTTCCAAGTGTAAGGTTATGACATTTTACAGAAGCTCACCACAATTCTTTTAATAATGTCCCACTAGAGTGTTTGAATGATACAGTCAATGAGGTAAATGATCTTGGTGTAATCCTTGATCACCGACTTAAATTTGACTCTCATATAACGGCTACTGTTTGTAAGGCCAGGAGTATTCTTGGGTTTATTAAGCGCTGGTCGAAAGAATTTGATGATCCATATACAACGAAAATTTTGTACATTTTTCTTTCGTCCTATTTTTCGTCGTTACTCGAGTACGGATCCTGTGTGAATCTGTGCAAAAGCAGTTTTTATTGTTTGCTCTTCGTGGCTTAAACTGGAATCCTGAGGTCCGTTTACCATCATACTCTAGTAGGCTACTTTTGATTAACGTTCCCTCCCTCATTAACCGTAGAGTTATGCTTGGTGTAATATTTATACATAGATTGATTAATGGTGAAATAGACTCATCTGAGTTGGTTGGCCAAATTAACCTCAACGTTCCTGCTTTAAAAACAACTATTTTAACCTATTTAACCCGTAGTTGATATTACTTTATGTTTTTTCTCCGCGATTACGTGTCACAAGTTATTGTCTCCGCCTCTCGGTGGGTTCGGTTACTATTTTATGCTACTATTTTGTCTAGGGTTCGCGCGTAACAAGCCGTGGCTTGGTGTCGCATGGGCCGCTTGAACGTACTGCGCATTGTACGTCAACGTCCATATTAAAACAGGGTTTGTCGTCAAAACCAAGGCCAAAAAGTGAGAGCCAGCAATTTAGCAAGCGGCTTTCGCAACAAGCAAGCTTAAGGTAGCATCTCAGTCTCCAACATTTACAAAATATTGGCTATTATAAGCGATTTGCGCATGTCGTTTCGGCAACCGAGAGCAAGCATGATACGAAACCAGCGTTTCTCAAGAAGAGAGTGCGAAAATGTGGCTGTGTCTCTCTCTAACACACAGTGATGTATGACTGTACGAAACTATAAATTTCGTGCTCATTCTCTTACTCTCTCTCTCTTCCCAGCTTAGAATGCTAGGCAGCTGCAGGTGGCAAGGCAAGCAACAACATTTACAGTTAACCTTGAGCGAAGGCAAGTAAAACGAGAAGGCCAAGCTAACTTCGTCTGTGCCAAAGTTTTTATACCCTTGCAAATGTTTTGAAATATCAGAGCAAATATCCGACAGATATTTATCTGCTTTCGACCAAATATCACGAACCTTTTTTTTGAACACAAAAAAGTTTTTCTCATTAAGTCGATTTTTCCGATCCGAATTCGACCAAATTTCGAGAATCTGTTTATAAGCATCTCAAGTAGAGCTCGCATATAACAGTTGGTCGTTTTCCCTTTGCGGTCTGCGCACTAACATAACCGAAAAAACCATGCACGCTTGCTCTCTCTCTGAGCAGAACACTTCGTTTCTCTTCGTTTTGGTTTTCAGTTGAGCTATTCTTGTTGTGCTTACGGCTGTAGTCTGTAGAGAGCTCTCTTGTTCACCAACACAAGTACACTTTTCTTTCCGCTGTATTTGGCCGGCACTGACATTAACAGTCAGCAGATGGGCAAACAAATGAAAGGCTCACAGTAAACGCTCTTTTTCTCTTTATATGTTAGTGTATGGCTGGTGTGACTCAGAAGCCCAAACAGATACCTCTCTCGCACACATACACATACAAACACAAAGGACTTTTATTATCTTTCGAATGAGCAGAGCAACAGAGAAACAATAAAATTGGTTGTCCGTTGAGAGCAAACCGATTTATTTAAGAGAGAGAAGAGAGATGTGAACGGTTCATCTCTGACATTTTGCTCCGAGGGTCTGCAAATAACAGTTATTTTTTGACAATGATAAACAGTCAACAGTTATTTGTGAGCTCTGATATCAAGTTAACAATCACCTAGTGTGAGAACAATAAGAAATTTTGAAGAAAGTAAAAGTCCCAGCAGCGTTTTGCTTAGATTTGAACGCTTACAAAACGTGTATTTTAATATGAAATTGTTAGCTGCAGGGCATAATCCCGAAACGAATTTCGGTTCCGGTTCCGATACCGGTACATCCGGAAATAAATGTTTCGGTAAAAAGGTTCCATTTCGGTTTTCAATTAATTTCGGTTTTCGGTTTCGATACGGTACCCGCATTTTTATTTCGGTATACCGGTACGTACCGGTTCGTACCGATATAAGTACCTAACAGTTATTTTTAATACTGAAAAAACTAAATTCTGAGATAAGTCTAAATCATTTTATTCCTGTTAAATAAAACGAATCAAAATTCAACACAAAATGAATGGTTTTAGTAAAATTATAAATCCATCATATTTCGTATTTTTTTACGTAGTTAACACGTAAGATCTTATGATTACATTGTATGCTCATAAATATTATATTATGTATTATTAGTTTTCGAATTTAACTTCGAATTTAATACCTCCACTATAAAGCATTCTAGTGATTTGCTCGCAGTGACATAATTGCATTAAATGTGGTTGAGTCCATTCAACTTCTTAGCGGATTCATTATATATTTCACGCCAGAGAATAGGCGTTGCACGCTTACCGGCGTAGCTGGAACAGAAAGAACGAGTTTTGAAAGCGCACACAATTCAGATGAACCAGAATTTGAACTGCAGTTCATTAAGCAGTGATTGATTAGCAAACGACAAAATTTGTGCAAAAATATTATGTAAAAGATCGATACAAGTATTTTTTAGCTCAGTACTTAGCGTTACGTTAGACCCTAGGGTCCAAAAATATTGCACATAGAAAATTATTGTTTTAAAATAGGGATTTCTCTCGCTTTTCTTTTTCCTAAAAAAAAAAAACGATTCGCAAGAGAACGAATTTTTTGATATTTCCAATTTGCAATCCAAATGGAATAAAAATCGCCCAAATCCGCCTCTGCTGATTCTAATATGCGTACAATTTCGCGAACTGAGTCCCACACTTTTCGGTTCAAAAGAAAGTCCTTATCTGCAGCCGCAAAATTCGAGCAAGAGTTAAAGATGTCTTCCACCAGCAAATATTTTGGTATCCTGTAGGTTGAGCTCCAATGCGTGGGGTAATCGATGTGTGCTTAAATGTTATGACTCCTAAGAAGTTGAAAGAAAATCTGGCATCGTGTAAAGGTCGTTTTATGATTGCTTTTTTTGCATTACAAATGTCTGACTAAAACTACGATGCGCTCTGCTAAGATAAAAAAACCGAAAATGTACCGGTACCAACGTTTCGGTTTCGTTCCGGATATATCGGTTCCAATAATAACAGTAAACGGTTTTCGGTTCCCAAAAAAAAAAATTGTTTCGCTTCCGGTTCCGGTACGCGATTTGAAACGGTTTATTTCGGTTAACGGTAACGGTTCCGGTGCTATGCTGGACGCAAGTCAGCTCTACTTCACCGCTGGCCAGCGACTGGCACAAGCCTCGGCATGCGTTCGGCTCGTGTCGGTGTGAATAGCAATATGTGTTCGGCTCCTGTGGACCAGGCTTGTCAGTCCCTGATCTAAAGCAAAATTTGATCCACAAAAGCAATCTGTTTCTTCTTCATTATTTTGCGTCGCATAGTCTTGGTGCTTGATTTTGTTGGAGCTGAGGCAAAATAAAGCAGACGCTATATTCTCAGCTATTACCTCTTTAGTATGCAGTTAATAATTGTTTCGCTTAAATTGACAATCTTAGTTCATATCGTCTCCACTTTTGACGCTGATACTTTGTATAGCCATTGTATCTACCTTGAGTGTAATCAACTTAAAACTCAATCAAACCTGTCCAAAGTACGGACACCCAATTAAAGTCAGTTTGCCAAAACAGTTTTAGTATCAAAGTTTAAACTATTAGATGAAATTCAGTCCTTTTATCGCATTATTATTAAGCTTAATATTGAATTATAACTTTTACGTGCGACACTTTCCTTTGACACAAGTTTTGACAGCAAAATGCATTCAGTTTACGTTGGGTGTGCAACAACAAAATTTTTGATATTTCGTTGACACGAATTTTTTTTAGCAGGTAAGCGAGGGATGGTTTTTAATATCTTCAGCCTATTATTAGCTGTAGAAAAAATTTTTGAGGGGATTTTTTTTCCAGTTTGAGGCATTACTGTGAAAACTTTGTTACAAATTAATTTTTCAAAGTATTATCCATCGCTAACCACTACTTTATTCCACCTTTCTGGCTGTTTTCGTATACCATCTAGAAAAAATCAATGAATCGATCCAATTTTTGAGTTTTTGGAATTAAAAAAGTGAATTCGACGAAAACAAATAGTTGAAAGGGACAATGTCTTATAGGATTTCCCATTTCAGCGTTTCAAGCTTTGTTTTGAACGGCTGCAAAATAGCCATGTCTGGCTGAAATGCATCAATTGAATTCGGTAGAGTTGCCCTGTGTTGGTTTTAGCTGGTTGTGGCAGCAAAATCATGACCTTGCCACCGTAAATATTCGTCTTTAACGTCGATTTTGGAGTATGGCCAGGCATCCCGTAAGCTTTTTTGCGCTTAGAAATGAAAGCAGAAAAGTAAACTTTCCCGTAAATTGTGTTTTACTGGCTCAAAAGTTCACATATTCGAGGCATTCAAATACTATGTTGTTGGAACGCGACACATAGTAAAAAAGCTAGAATTATAATGAGGCTTCAAAGTCAGGTGAAGTACTTGTGACGCCATTTCTTAAAAATCCCTTAAAACTTTTTTGTACAGGTAAACAACTGGCCAAACGAATGGTCACAGTAGAGTCGCCATCAGTTGGTCGGTATGGGAAATCCATCAACTACCATTGTTCAAAACGCAAATGGAATCATTTATTTATATAAACCAGTGGTGCCCAAACTCACATTATCAAGCTTTGCGCTTGTGTGCGAAGCAGCGAAAAACGAATTAAAGCATGCTTTTTAAAGAATACACGTATTCTCTCTATCTATGCGAGTGTCGGCTGCGACGCTGGCTGAGTTATAAGTTCTTATGCCATGGGATAGGCTTTTGGCATTTTAGGCACCACTGATACCAACAAACTATACCAAAGACACTACATAATATCTATAAATCTATGATAATACACTCAAAATCGCATTGTAAAAACTATAACACTCATTTATGATTATACTATGCTATTTTAGTTTTAAAATAAACAATATGCACTTTGATTTAACTAAAAACATATTTAATCAGTAAATCTTGGCGCCATTTATATTAATTAACCATAGAATTCGAACTTGAGAATTACTAGTGGTCTTATGTTTTTAGAAAATTCAATTCAATACAGAGTATTTGACTCCAGCAAATGCAATAGCGCAACCGTTAGCGAGAGACGGCATTTCCAATTGTGTTCAGACCAGAGAACACAAAATTTCTTACTCAAATTTTTTTTCAATCAACAAAAATCAGCGCCTCGAGCGGTTGAGCCAGAGATTTTGTACGTTCATATTTATTCATCGAACAAAACTCAGCATCGTAAAAAATCAGAGTCATACCAACGACCATCTTATCCCGGTTGGTGTTTTTGCACTAAAACTGGTGTTATTTTTTCCTGACGCTTTTTTATTGAAAGGAGCTCATTTTTGGCTCTTTTAATAATTGGCTTAAGCGAAAAAAAGTTGGAACATTATTTAGCACCTTATTTATATAATATTTGGACATAATTATATTTGGCTGTCAACACAGAAAACTATCGGAAGCACAGCATGTAACTCTGTAAATAATCTGAGTCTGTACTGTTACTGCTAATACTATATTCTAAGCATGGTTTTAAGCCGGTAGCGGGTGCGAAAAATTTGGATGGATAATTTGTGAAATAATCTGCAACTAAGCTAAGAAGAGTTTACACACCACCACAACATATGCCCAGTAAGTTGATTATACATTAAGGTTTCTTACAAAAAACGTGCCACTTGCAATGAGTCCTCTTACACAGACGCTGAGACAACAAACACTAGTTCACAGGTGCGAAACAAAAAATGAGTTCGTGATATTTTTTCGTATCAAATCGGCCTTCATTTGAAAAATGCTTAAATGACATGCTCGAATATATTACTTTTACATTTCGAACATTTCAAAGTGATATATATTTTAGATCAACAATTTGATAATTGTAAATACCCCAAATATATATTTTTTAAGTATCAAAGCTATATATTCAAAATACGTGCAGATGTATTTTTTAAAGAATATAATAAAACTTACTTGCTTTCATGTTAGCGACTTAAATTCTTATTTATTTCCCGTTGACAAAATTTTTGTTGGTCCAACAATATATAGATAGAGAAATCCACAACTTGTTTTGCTCGGAGCTGGTTCTGCAAGTAATGCAGCGCTTTGATTTTGACCGACACGATATTAAATCTCTCATTATGATCACACCAGCCAACGTAATTTGTAGCGAAGATACTGATATAATGCCACTAATTAAAAACTTTCGAGTATCCAGATGAAATTACTTGGGCCATGTTAAAGCTAACTGATGCCAAGTTAGAAAAAGAAAAGATTTCTTTATTTTGGGAAGAACTGGCAAAAGTAAAACACGAGGTTTGAGTTTTTAAGAAATTAGTGGGATTTATTAGAAATATATTGTCCTTTCCACACAGCTCTGCTTCGGCAGAGGGCAATTTTTTTGCCATCAGTTTGATATAATCCAAATTAAAATTGATTTAGTATCAAATATAATGCTATACAAGAAACTTTGTATGAGTATAGATCCAAATCATGTAAAGTCAAAAAAGACTAATTACACAATGTCACAAAATTTCAAAAGTTTTTGTATCCCGCACTTTTAGCAATTGATCCTAATGCAAAATTTCACGCTGAATTCAAATCTGCTCTCAGATATGTTAAAAGTAGAACGGTTTTTGAGATATCGGTGAATTTTCAATTTTAGTGTTTCGAAAAAAGGTAGGTCTACTAAAATGCCATTTTCTCTGGTTTTAGTCCACCGATATTTATAAAGTGGAACAAAAATAAAAGATAATAAAATTATTTCTTAAAAAAACCACAATTGTTTAAACCCCAATCATAAATGACGAAGTTATGGCATTTCAAAGTTGGATTTTTGAAAAAATTTTGATAATTTTTAATTTTTTGCTGCCTTTCATTAAGTATTATTAAGGACAAAATTATTCTCCCTCCGTTGCATATTGGTCTCTTCAAGAAGTTCGTAAAAGCTCTCCATAAAAATGAAAATTTTGCTGCATTTGAATTTTTAAAATGACGATTTCCACAACTTTCTGACGCCAAAATCAAAGAAGGAGTATTTGTGGTCCGCAAATCAAAAAGCTAATGAGCGACATAAAATTTTACTCGGCATTATCAGCAGACGAGGCAAAAGCATGGGAATCATTTTGCGCAGTAGTGTCTAGTTTTCTCGGAAACAAAAGAAGTGAGGACTACAAAGAAATTGTTGATGATATATTGGAAAACTACAAAAAAATTGGTATAATCCTAGTCTGTTTTTCATCGAGTTTTTATATTTACCAATTTTATTTCTTTTTATTTTTTAAAGGTGTAAAAATGTCCTTAAAAATTCACTTTTTGCACTCCCATTTGGATTTTTTCCAGGACAACCTAGGCGACGAAAGCGACGAGCATGGCGAACGCTTCCACCAGCAAATGCAGCAGAGGGAGTTTTGCTACCAAGGCAAGTGGGATCCGGCAATGATGGAAGACTATTGCTGGTTCTTGTTGCGAGAAACACACAGTCTGCACAAAAAACAAAAGCGGTCTTCATCATTTGAGTATTTTATTCAACCTTGAACTGCAATAAAAACTTCTAATGCTCAACGTTTATTCTAATTTGGTATGATTTTTATACTGAAAAAACTAGCAAAAGCTCGATATTTTGGTTACATATCAATGTCAGAAAGGAATTTTTTAAATGGCAGTACCTTAAATTACTCTCTGATGTTTTGTTAAGATACTCCTTTGTGACTTATTAAATAAAAAGCGCAGAGTTACGGGTCGGAGAGCATGCAAAACAACAATTAATAGTACTCTCAAAAAGAGGTATGTTTACTTAATTGTGAATATAGCGTTTATTTTTCATCCGATTTTGATGACCAAGGGCAAAAAATGTTCGTACGAGATTACCCAATCCTGTCAATATCTGAGACCTGAGCAATTTTAATGGTAAGATTGAAAAAAACTTAATGAAAGGCAGCAAAAAATTATAAATTAAAAAAATTATAAATTTTTTCAAAAATCCAACTTCGAAGTGCCATAACTTCGTCATTTATGATTGGGTTTTAAACAACTGTGGTTTGTTTAAGAAATAATTTTATTATCTTTTATTTTTGTTCCACTTTATAAATATCGGTGGACTAAAACCAGGGAAAATGGCATTTTAGAATACCTACCTTTTTTCAAAACACTAAAATTTAGCGATATCTCAAGAACCGTTCTACTTTTGACATATCTGAGAGCAGATTTTAATTCAGCGTGAATTTTACATAAGGATCAACTATTTAGAAGCCGGGATCAAAAAATTGTTGCATAGTGTTATAGAGAAGCGTGATAAATACTAAAAAAACTTTGTTTTTACTTGTAAATTAAGAATTCTCAAGAAAGGAAATGGCTGTATAATTTTGCCAAGAAGTTTGTAACGCATAGAAGGAATCATTTCCGATCACATAAAGTATATATATTCTTGATCAGCATGACGAGCTGAGTCGATTAAGCTCTGTCCGTCCGTCTGTCTGTTTCTACGCGAACTAGTATGTCGGAACCGACTGGATCGGATGACTACTTCTTGTAGCTGCCATACAAATGTTCGTTCGAAAAATGGGTTTTAGTGAGAAAAACTGGTTTGTTCTCAATATTATCTCTCTCAAACACGGTCATGGGTAATATGTCATGTTTTTAAGCTGATTTGCGAAGTTTGGTCCGAGTCGCTAACCGTTGTGACAAGCTATTTCAAGTGTATCAAAACTTCGGTACAGACGAAGTTAGCTTTGCCTTTCTCGTTTAAATTATAATTAAATTTAACTCATATTCGTTATAAATGTAATGCAAAATTTATAAATTTGTTGGCGCCCAACATGAGGTATAACTTGCAGCCCTTAATCCGCTAGCTGTCCTATAGATGGCGCTAGCATTGATAGAGCCACTGAGAAAAGAGCTTTTGTAAATCTCTTAACAAAACACGGGAGGTTTGAAACCAACCAAATGAAATTCCATCTGAAAGCAATGCACTGTGGTCCAGAAATATAATTTTTTAGCCAAAACTCTTCCATTTCTACACCAGCATTAGAAGCTGAGCTTTCGAGGAATGGATTTTATGAGACAAATAATTTACAAACAACATCAAAATTTTATAGAAGGTGTTGAAAAATATTTCATCTTTTTCGTTTTTTATTTATAACTAAAAAACTTTTAATTGTATTTGCCCCATTTCTTGCATAGAAGTATTATTAAGTACCAGAAAAAAAAAAAGGAAGATGTCACTATATTGTCTAATCGTTACTTGGATAGTAGCCCAAACAGTTACTGACTTTGACTGCCTACCGTTTCGAGGATTTTCAGTCAATCTGCAAAAAAGCTTCTCGAAGCTTTGCCGTTCGGATTCGGCGTTAAGCTGTAGGTACTTTTCTCTTGTGATGTGAGATTGAGAGAAGCTTGGTTTGGCCCTTTGGGGCCATTTTATAATATATTACAGTTAACCTTTAGTGCTCCTACATACAAATGGATAAATAAATGGATTGGTATGGAAATAGTTTACCTCAGAGTGCATGGGCTAAATTCCGAAGTTTAAAGAAAATAAACCTACTTTTTGGCTGACTGTTTCGATTGGGAGTATAATTTTAAAAGAGTTTTTATAAAAATTCAAAGCAAAACTGCGGAAAAGCGCATACCCTATGCTATAATTAATTATTCAAAGAAAATAACGAGCAATATTAAGGTTCTTTTGGGCACTCTCAACGCAAAGTTGCCAACTGTAGAAAACCCAAAAAGTTTTAGACTTTTTTGCATTTTTTTATGTAACCGCTTACGAATAGAAATTTCTATATATTTTTTAGTCCAAAGTCGAAAATAAGAAATCAAATTACGGCAGCTGTCTTTTTTTTTTTTTATTATTTTTTAATCAACTTTGAAACTCAATAACTATTTTGTAACAATGTTCCACATTTTTCCAATAAAAAAGCTATATGTATATCATCTTCGACAGTCGTTTTATCCAGTTTTCCAAACAAAAAATAGGGAGTTTGGTTCAAAATTTCGTCCAATGCACACTGGTCCAAATGCCAAAAATTTTGGCAGAAATTCAATTTTTTTTTAAGTGTTTTGCAAAAACAATATTTTTTTCCAATAGAGTATTATCTAGGGCAGTTAAAAATCATATTTGTACAATTAAATTTAAAGCACAGCGAATTTAGGCAGCCCTGGAAGTCACCTGTTCATTTACACAAACTTTGACTTTGTTTGCCTTGCACATAAAAGCATATTTCAAATCAGTATATAATAAAATCTACGTCGAATATTGAAGTAAATCAAAACGGAAAACAATGTTAAGGGTATGTATTTTATAAGTGTTATCATGCATTCCTTGTTTTACGTGATTTACCTTTGTTTATATGTGTTTTTGTAAAGTGATGTTTTTAGCAATTCTAACCTTAAGCTTGTTGTGTTCCGTGGAATAAAAGTATGTTGGATTTTCGCGGATTGACGAAACTTTAAACGCTATATTATTCTTCAATATGTACATAATACGAGGATATTAATCTTTTTTGCCCCTTTTTGCCCCTTTTGCAAAAAATCGACTTTGCTCGGACAACATTTATTTGAGTCGATCGCCAAACTGAAACCTTAACTAATTTTGTGCCCCAGAAAAGTATCAGGAAACACACAAAAACAGTCGATAAAAAAGAAAACAACAATTTTTTTGACTATGTTAATGTTTATTAAAGCAAATGCTATCGGATGGTCTCAAGTTTAAAATGCAGCATCAAAGTTGGCTTGCATCTCGATTGCAAATACAATTTCAACCAGGTGACTTTGCTTAACCTATTAATAGCCATTGTACCCAAGCGAGTACCGAAAATTAGGCGGTTTCAAACGTGCGTTGCGCTAAAGTGATAAGGATTTCCCAAAAGTTCTTGCGCCATTTTAGTATACACACTTTGCTCAACAAACAAACGTTGACAGAACAGCGGAAGCGAAAATCAGGTATCAGGTTTTGGTACTTCTCGCTTTTTGCAGCTGTCTTCGTCGGAGTTGAAAAATTTTTGGAGGTTGTGCGCCATTCGATCGCATCAAAGAAATAGAGTGCTTACAACTTTTTCATACATCAAAAAAATTGGTACAAATAAGCTTATACATTGTGAAATTGTACCCGCTTAAGTACAGCTTTAAAAACCAACTTAACATTTTTTATACCCTTGCAAAGGGTATTATAATTTTGCCCAGAAGTTTGCAACGCATAGAAATATTCATTTCCGACCCTATAAACTATATATATTCTTGATCAGGATGACGAGCTGAGTCGATTGAGCTTTGTCCGTCCGTCGTCCGTCTGTCTGTCCGTCTGTCCGTCTGTCTGTTTCTACGCGAACTAGTCTCTCAGTTTTAAAGCTATCGAGCTGAAACTTTGCACAGAGTCTTCTTTTTACTGCACACTGCTAATATGTCGGAACCGACCGGATCGGATGACTATATCTTATAGCTGCCATAGGAACTATCGGTTGAAAAGTGGGTCTTTGTGAGAAAAACTTTTTGTTTTTAATGTTAACGGCTCCCACTTCAGCAATTATTATACTATACGCTTTCACATAGATTTGGAAGTTTTTGTTCAAATCGGATGACTATATCTTATAGCTGCCATGGGAACATCAGTCGAAAAATTGGTTTTAATGAGAAAATTTTTTGTTTTAATGTTAACGTGTCTACTCGTATTTTAAGCTTATACAATTTGGAAGTTTGTCAAAATCGGATGACTATATCTTATAGCTGCATAGAACTATCGGTGAAAAGGGTTTTATGAGAAAAATTTTTTGTTTTTAAGTTAACGTGTCTCACTTAGCGATTAATAATATTATACGCTTTTATACAGATTTGGAAGTTTTGATCAAAATCGGTGTATATCTTATGCTTAGGGTTTATTGAAAATTTTTAATCTGGTGTTACCTTTATTAAACATTTGCAAGTATAAAAACTTCGGCAAACGAAGTTAGCTTCCGAATTTTTATTTTAGTTATGCTATTTACGTTAGAAAAAAACGAAAGGAATAACAAAATTTGGTTTTAAATGGTCTTCGCTCTTAATGGGTTAAGAATTCTTTGAAAATGTAGGACGCCCACGATTATGCAATGAAGGGAGCTCTCGCTTAAAGCGTAGACTAGCTGCCACGGTTTCAGCAGATGATGGTGGGAATTAAAATCTTCTTATCCATGTAGCAGCAGTGGCTACAAAAAAAGGCGCATTAAAAAAAAAGTAAATGTGTTCGGGCGGTCGGGGCTAGTGCGGAGGGGTCTAAGGGGGTTGGGGTGATTTACCAGATTGTTTATTAAAAAAATTATATTTACATTTAAGATTTATGGGAGGTTTTTTAGATTTTATTTTATTCAAAGACATTGGCATGTATGGGGCGGCAGAGAGGGCGTGGTCCGATCGGTCTAAATTTTTTCTCAGGCTTCACGTATGCTATGACCATAAAGTCTACCAAGTTTCAGGTCTGTAACTACATTTTCTAATTTCTGCCAAAATTTTTGGCATTTGGACCAGTGTGCAATGTGTAAAAGGTAAAAATATGAAAGTCAAAGTGTAAATATTACAATTTCAGAGCATTTTTCCCTCAGTGTACAAAACTGCAAGGGTTATATAAACTTTGGCGGAAGTCAGTTTTCTTAAATTTTTTGTGATTGTTGTTGTTTGACAAATGACTTGCCTTACAAATTTCTAAAAAAAAATAAAAGAGCAACTTACAATGTTTCATTTTTGTCGACCACCCGTTTTCTCCGTCCCCCGTTCTCGGGTGGTCAAAGCGAAAACAACACCGCAGCCTGCGACGCTAAAACGCCGAGGCTCTTGCTTCGTTGTCCTTTTCCTCTTGCTTGCTTAGACTGAAGTGGGCTTCTTCTGCTTGAATCAGAAAATTTGTTTGGAATTTGATTTGATTTTCCTCATTGCGGACAGTGTGAGATGGGGCGCACCATGGACCGCATGGTACCTGTAAAGAGAAGAGCATAAATATTAATTAGCTAAGGGGCCAGTCTACAGATTTCAATTGCAGTTCTCGGTTAGCTCTAGTCATGATTTCCATTTCTTCGTTGCGTTTTAGTCTTATTTTTTTTTCTAATTCTGCAATTAATTTGCACAAGGAAACGCTGCCTAATGTCGCAATTTCCTTTTTACGTTTTCGAGTGGAGGGCTTGGTGGGGGTAGGGGTGGGGCTGGGGTCAGGTTGTAGTTTGGTCCGTCTGTCGCTTCATTTGCCAGCAGGATACGTTTCACTTCAGCAACGATGATGGGCACTTCAGTGCGCACATGTGTCTGTGCCACTCCCCGCACAGTGTCCTGCTACTCGGCTACTGTATTTATTTGTTTTTGTGTTTGTTGATTTGTTTGTGTAAAACATGATTAGCAAAAGCACTCTCAGCGTTATGATTTAATCAAGGACGTTTCAAGTATTTCATGTCCTTAATGAAAAATTATGCCCTACACGGAGAGAAAGTGGGTGGGTGTAGGGCGGGCGCGCGTGTATGTGTATGTGGTGGCCGCCCCTCCGCACTTGATTTGCTATTATTTATGCTCATGAGCTACAATGAAGGTTTTCCCCCCCATCTTTTGATTTTCAGCCAGCCTTTGATGGTCTTCGGGTGACACTCTCAGAACACAATAACGAATTATCGATGTTTTTGAACTCGAAATATCAAGCTATAATTTATTGAATGCTTAGAACAAATAAGGCTTAGATCATCTCAACGCTGGCTTCACACTTTACGATTTCCAAATAACGCCTCGTGCAGAGCATCCATGTCCACTGTCTCCGGTACATTTTGATTCATCGGGACTGACCTATAAGCAAATCAATAAGTTGGCAAATACAGCTAATAGCGAGATACCTCAGTGCAATAAGTATATGTGCATTAACATTTTTGGAAAAACCTTGTTTTAAACCAAACGATTCAAGCCAAGTATATTTTTTACTTATAGCTCTAGAGCCAGTAACTAAGAACTGCCTTACAGTACTTCAATATTTATTAACAAAAAATTATTATTTAACAAATGTATTTCATTCTTAGGAAATAAGTATATGTGCATTTTATATAGTTCTTAAAATTTTGTATTAAGTTCAAACTTTTGATCAACTTTAATAGTTAATGTGCTTTCCTTTTGCCTCTAAGACTTTTGCAAGGCGGTTTGGCATGGAATCTGCCAGATTTTGGAGAGTTTCATTGCTTATTAACTCCCATTCTGCAAGCAAAGCGTACTTTAATTGCTTAATTGAGTCGAACTGCCTCCCACCTTTATAAATCCTGGCTGAGAGGATACCCCAGAGGTCCTCAATTGGGTTCAAGTCAGGACTGATAGCCGGCCACTTCAGTACAGGTATTTTTCTTGAAGAAAAATAAGCCTTTGAGGCTTTTGATGTGTGGATTGGAGCGTTGTCCTGTTGAAAAATCCATCTATCTTCGTAAAGATCGTCTGCAAAATCTATTAATTCACTCTCCAGCAATTGAATGTAGATTTCTGAGTTTGTTCTTATTGGAATAAAACATAGCCGAGACTTTCCTGCATATCCGAAACAGGCCCAAATCATCAGTGATCCAACGCCGTGATTCCTCTTATGGCGAGTTTCTCTTGGTTTTCTTAAGTCACGCCAATACTTATGACAGCCATCAGGACCATCAAGATTTAACTTTTTTTCATCCGAAACAAGTGAGAAAGTCGGTCAAGCCCGACTATATTTATACTCTGTACCTAGAGTATCTCTAAGTTTCTCTCTCTCCCCCTCTCTCTCTCTCTCTCTTTTCTCTCTCTCTCTCTCTCTCTCTAAGATTGTGCGTTGGTTGTGAGTGGGTGGGAGGGGGTGGCGGGGGTAATTCACTTATTTGATCATAACTTGAGAACCGCTCATCCGATCTTTATCATTTATTCGGCAAATATATACATATTGCTAATGACTAACTATCTCTAGAAGGTACGAATCATCTATCTACAAAACTGTGGGAGATATGACGTTTTTTCCAAATTGCGGGGGCGGGAGGGGCGTGGCAAAAATTGAAAATAAACTTGATCTGCCTGCAAGTATAAGAAGCATTTGTCCCATACATGTCAAACCTCTATCTCTTACCATCTCTGAGATCTGTTTGTTCATACGGACGGACAGACAGACGGACAGACGGACATGGCTATATCGACTCGGCTGTTGATGCTGATCAAGAATATATATACTTTATATGGTCGGAAATGATTCCTTCTCCCTGTTACATACTTTTGCACAAACTTAATATACTCTGTGTACCTTTGGTACAGAGTATAAAAATAACGTTTCGGAATTCTTCGGTCCAAAATTTGTACCTGTCAGCAAACGCCAAACGAGCCTTAAGATGGCGTGGCAATAGCATCGGTACAGCCACCCGGGAACTATGTTTAAGGTTACAATTTTCAGTTCAAATTTGATGAATCCGTCTTCTACCGACATTGAGCTCTAAATGACGTTTAATGCCTGTACAAGGCATTTGATTGTTTACAGCCAGGCGCTGAATCTCACGCTTGCACCTATCGTCGATGTGGCTCGGTCTGCCACTGCGTTTAATCTGACCATAGGAGCTTGGATTTTTTAAGAAATTAGCTATCGTATTTCTGTGTCGAGACACTCTGGAAGCTAATTCAGTGATGGTAGCCCCACCTTCGTTCAATCCTTGGATTCGTCCGCGTTCCTCAGCTGATAAATGTGTTCCACGCGGCATTCTTAGGAAAATTTAAAAAAATTTTTGTGTTTCTGCAACAACTACTTAATTTACTCTCAACTTTTCATTTTTTATCAAAACACATCCAATTTGTTGCACGCCGACCATTAAATGCACACTAATTGGTTTTTGCACATAAACTTATTTTCTAAGAAAATCAAATCTCACCACTCAAATGTATGATAACGGTACTAAGAATGATGACCAAAGAAGAATTATGCAAAAGCATTCTAAAAATAGATAACAACAAAAGACTTTTGCATACTTAAAACATATGTTCTGTTACTATTGAGGAAGAGAACAACATATTTGCACATATACTTATTGCACTGAGGTATGGTCTTCTCACCCAGCGGTTATGACCGAACGATTCGGACCACACGACGACACCAAAACGCAATGCATGGGTTTGTCATTAATCTTACACTGGTGATATATGTTCACCGCCTTTAGGGCATGCTCCAGTGACTTATAGATCACCTCCGCAGTACCGGGACGCACCACACGTGCCTCGCACAACGGTCCAATATCATTGAACAGTTTTGCTATATCCTTGGTGGTGACATTATAGCAAAGATTGCTCACCAAAAGGCGAAAGCCACTCTCAGTAGAGGTGGACGGGGCATTGAAGCGTGTACTTGGTTTGGTTATACGAGGATCCAGCAAGGCATAGGGACCACGACTGGGTGTCGGAGTCGAAGTCTTGCAAATTGTCATCATCTCGATGTCCTCCGAAACGCGAAACATTTCCTCCTCTGAGAAAGAGGAAAAGCCCAGTTATTACTATGCTTTTGTTTACAACACTTTTTCCATCTCACCCTCTTCAAGGCTTGTCATGTCATCAAAGTCCACATAATCATGTCGAGCAAACGAACGACGGCGGCCAGAGCGCACGCTGTGGCCCGTGCCAGTTTGACGCATTGGTCGTCCCTCGTCTACATCGGTTCCTATGGCCCGCTCGCTGTAATTGATCAACTCTCTGGCACGCTGCTTCTCCAGTATAATGTGACGAGCATCGGAGCTACTGAGCTGACGTGGACGACTCGAATGGCGATTACTGTTAGTACATGGGGTTAGGGGCTTCCACTTTCATTTTTATATTTGTAACTTACAAGCTCTCCACTACGCGAATCTGACCAGCATTACGCTCAATTATCTCATCCAGACTTAAGGAGAGATCCACACCCGCACGGTAATTAATTTTAGGTTTGGTCGACACCTTCGGCATTTTTGATTCTCTCAAATTTTATTTCTGGCGAAAAACTTGCACGTTTGGTCCAGTGTGGGACAATGTTAGTGGCTGTCACTTTACAAATAGTGTGACCAAATGATTTTGGCAAACGAATGCCAAAAGGAAAGCGCTGAATTTCACTCAAAGCTAGCAACTGGGTTGCCTTTAACCGTCTGTTTACACTGAGCAATATTTTACACTATTTCCACTATGATGACACATTTCGAAATGATATGATGTGTATATTTTTATGCTCTGTAGAATATGTGGAGTTTGTATGTAACAGGAGGAAGGAATCTTTTCAGAACCTAAAAAGAGTCGAGTCGATATAGGATTTTCATTTGGCGCGATCAAACGGGGCTATTGAAGCCTTTAAAAACTGTGTGTGACAAAAGTGGAGAATAGTGGGATCTTTTAAATTGATTTAAATAAGACTTGGATTTTGGTGAAAACAAATCTATTTCAGTTCACGGAACATTTGTCACCCTGAAAGAACTGCTGATTGGCAAATGTAAGCACTATTTTTCTAATACAGTAAATATCGGTTATGTGACGAACCGATTGTATGCAAATACAGGTTATATGCAAAAGTTTAATATTTTAGAGCATTATGCACAGCTTTGATATAAGAATTTAATTGCTTGTATGCACAACGCTTATAAGCAAATATCGCTTATATGCAAACATTATACATCAAATTTAAAATTTTTGCGTGCTATTTTAAACGGTTGTAAGCAAATTTTGGAACGCAGTTCCTGATAGCTGAACAGATGACTTTGTAATAAAACCTGCATGAATTTCACATCATATTTTAACAGCTAAAGAAAAAGCTAGATTTTAAATAACTTAAAAACCAACAATTATCAAAAGATGCTTGCTGCGAAGGATAAAGCAAGGCTTCGCAACATCTTGTGCATTAAATACAATGCAGGCGAAGTGTTGTAACCAATCCTCCCAAGAAAAGGATAGAAATGGCACACATGTACACTTGAAGACAGCATTGTTGTAGATTAACCAAATCCGCTATCTACACGGAATTTTCGAAATACCAGTTTTGCTCGCTAATGCACTCGAAATTTTGTCAGATTGGAGCGGACGTCAGAGTTGCTGCAAACTAAATTATATTAACTTCACAAAGATTCATAGCGAATCCAGTTAAAATAATACAGCAAATAAGCGGTACTTAACTCAAATTGTTTTCCGATGCCTCTAGATTGTACTTCAAGGCTCTACCAAACGGAACCCAAAAGCAATACTAATGTTTCAGTCCAATGAATCTCAAATGTCATAAAAGTTCGAAATATCAAGATTCCGAATACATTCAATGCGACAGTGATCTTGCCTGATTTGGAATTACTCCGTACAAGAATATTGTATTATCGTATTGAATGAAAATTAAAATCCATTTGAGGATAATTATTTTGCTCAATCTAAATATAGAATCTACCCCAATAAATTTGGACCAACCTCGAATTTCTATATAATAATTATATTACAACTTTTGAAGACATTGCAGATTAGATCTTGAAAAATGCTGAAGCAACTACCAAACAAAAATAACAGATTTTTAAAAATCAATTTCTGTAAGATAATCTCATATTGTAAAGACTGAAACTAAAGTTTAGTAGTAAAACCTATTTGCGACATTCGAATCGTAAAGTGATTTAAGTTTTTCCTATCTAATAGCTAAATGACACATGAACATAGTTCACTAAATTGTTTAGATGCAAGATTTTGCTTACAACCGATAGATTGCTTATGTGCAAATGATTTGCATATAACCGATAACCGCTTAAATGCAAATATCGCTTATATGAAAAAATATTGCTGCATTATAACTTTTGCATATAAGCGATATTCACTGTATATATAATGTCATTCACAATATATCTAAGTATATATAAATCTCGTGCCACTTTGTTAATTAGCAAACTCCTCCGAAACAGCTTGAACGATTTTGATGAAGTTTTTTTTTGTACAGGGTGGTCCATTTAAAAACTGGAATTTAATTTTGCTATAAATAAACGGCTCGATATTTTCAAAGGTTGTTCATTTATTGGAAAGGTTGGTTCATGTCATTTATTTATGAAAAACAATTTCGGTCAAATGACTTGGCAATGTTTTCGGTCGAGCGCACCGGACGAGTACGTACACGGGTTTATCCATAAAAATTCCAGTTTCACGAACTCGCTTCAGGAATTGATCCACAAATTGAGTTTTTTTTAGCTATTATCTTTTTGGCAACACTGGTTTAAACAGCTCACGCACGTTTTGTGTTTTGTTTCACTGTCAAACATCTTCAGTTTGGTCTATAATTTAATCATAAATCGTCTTATAAACGAACAACGCTTCCAAATTATTGATTTTTATTATCAAAATGCGTGCTCTGTAAAGAAAGTTCATCGTGCGCTTCTTCCATTTTATGTTCACTTTAATCGATCCACTAAAGCGGCTATATGCTGACTAAATTTCGCACCAAACTTACATTGTTGGACATTAAACCACGAACACGCTTACGTAGAGTGCGAACTGAAGAAAATATTGCAGCTGTATTGGCCAGTGTTAATGATGACCATCAATTATCGATTCGTCGCCGTTCGCAGCAATTGGGCCTCTGTTACTCTACAGCAGTGGTGCACAAACACACACTATCAAGCTTTGCGATGGTGTGTGAAGCAGCGAAACACGAAGTAAACATCATTATGTCAAACATGGGCTACAAGCAAAGATATAAATATGTGTGCGTGCTATTTATAGAACACACGTATTCTCTCTTTCTATGCGTGTGTCGGCTGCGACGCTGGCAGCATTTTGACTTCCTATCACACGGGATACGAAAAAAATATTTTGTGCACCACTGCTCTACAGCGTGGAAAATTTTGCGGAAGGATTTAGGTGTGAAGCCTTTCAAAATACTGCTGGTGATAGAATTGAAGCCGAATGACCTACCGCAACGTAGAATTTTTGGTGAATGGGCTGTTGGAAAGTTGGCCGAAGATCCACTTTTTTACCGAAAAATTGTGTTCAGCGACGAAGCTCATTTTTGGCTCAAGGGGTACGTAAATAACCAGAATTGTCGATTTTGGAGTGAATATCAGCCAGAAGCATTGCAAGAGCTACCAATGCATCCAGAAAAAGTCACAGTTTGGTGCGGTTTATGGGCTGGTGGCATCATTGGACCGTACTTCTCAAAGATGATGCGAATCGTAGCGTAACTGTGAATGGTGAGCGCTACCGTGAGATGATATCCAACTTTTTTTTGTCCAAAATACAAGAGCTTGATTTGCATGACATGTGGTTTCAACAAGACGGTGCCACATGCCATACAGCGCGCGCAACAATGGACTTATTGAGAGGCGAGTTCGGTGAACATTTTATTTCACATTCGGGACCGGTCAATTGGCCGCCTAGATCGTGCGATTTAACGCCTTTAGACTATTTTTTTGTGGGGCTATGTTAAAGCTCATGTCTATACAGACAAGCCCGCTTCAATTGACGCATTGGAAGACAACATTGAAGCATTTATTCGTGAGATACCGGCCGAAATGTTGGAAAGAGTATGCCAAAATTGGACTAAGCGGACGGGCCATTTGAGGCACAGTCGCGGTCAACATTTGCATGAAAAAATCTTCAAAAATTAAATTATATGGACCGTACTATCGATTCAAATAAGAATTTCATGCATTTTTCTGAATTTTATGTGTTTTTTTTTTTTAAAACTTTTCTATGGCTCTTAAAAAATCACCCTTTATAAGTCGCTTTCCGAAATGACTTTTGACATGTTTAAAGTCAAATTATGAATAGTTCAAATTCCAAATACTAGATGAACCACCCTTTAGCTTAGACCGAAATGAACGAACCAAATTCATTGAAATTTTTATTTTTGTTTGTTAAAAAATCGAAAAAACATATATAATATATTTGGTAAAAAATAATATAATTAAATTTTCTGAATTATAATATTTAAGCCATTTTATTTTATATACCATTTTTTGATTTAATACCAAACAATC
The DNA here is from genome assembly GCA_018904235.1 of Lordiphosa stackelbergi. Lineage (NCBI taxonomy): Eukaryota > Metazoa > Arthropoda > Insecta > Diptera > Drosophilidae > Lordiphosa > Lordiphosa stackelbergi. The sequence continues at coordinate 70,213 of JAEIFU010000241.1, read as the reverse complement.
GAAATTTGTGTAATTTTTTGGGTCAAAATCCTACATACATGTTTAAGAACTCGTAATTGTATGAAGAATCAATCGACCATTTGTTTATTCAAGTCTATGCTACGTTTTTGTTCTGCATTGCTTGCTCAAATTCAGTACAGTTTTCAATACAAGGTCGGAAATGAGGAGAAAACATGATGGTCTTACGATATTATTGTAATTTTGAGTATGAAAATGTGACCTTTTTTTTATTATTTTCATTAAATTATTATTTATTTGATGCATTTGATAAGGAATCTCTTTGAAGATAGGAAAGAAGACATCTCTGGCCTAAATTGTCCTAAAATTGTAAAAATAAACTTGATCTGTGTAATAGCCTATTTCCACCAAAGAAATGAAGCTTCATTTCTTAAAATGAAAAGAAATGAAGAAAATGATGTTATTTCTTCCATACAAATTGTTGTTTCATTTCTTCCTAATCTGTGTAAAAGCGCATAATATTAATAGTCGCTAAAGTGAGACACGTTAACATTAAAAACAAAAAAAATTGTCTCATTAAATTCTACTTTTCGACCGGTGGTTTCTATGGGAGCTATAAGATAAAAGATATAGTCTTCCGATTTTGACCAAAACTTCAAAATCTGTACAAAAGCATATAATATTAATAATCGCTGATGTGAGACACGTTAACATTAAAAACAAAAAAGTTTTTCTCACTAAAACCCATTTTTCAACTGATAGTTCCTATGGCAGCTATAAGATATAGTCATCCGATCCGGTCGGTTCCGACATATTAGCAGTGTGCAGTAAAAAGAAGACTCTGTGCAAAGTTTCAGCTCGATAGCTTTAAAACTGAGAGACTAGTTTGCGTAGAAACAAACAGACGGACAGACAGACGGACGGACAAAGCTTAATCGACTCAGCTCGTCATGCTGATCAAGAATATATATACTTTATGTGGTCGGAGATGATTCCTTCTATGCGTTGCAAACTTCTGGGTAAAATTATAATACCCTTTGCAAGGGTATAATGATGGCATTCCCCACGAAGGAATTTGGTATAGCTAGGTACCGAGACACTCGAAATTTTTGCGGAGCGGAAATTGTTTGATAATTTCCTGAGCCGCTCAGACAATGTAGTGTGACCAAGCAACAGCAAAAAATTCAGCTGTTGTTTATTTAAGAATTTGGCGGGCTAATTCAAATAAAATTAAAGAGTTTATAGAATTGATAGAGGAAGTCACTGGGAGAAATTCAAAGGTCATAAGCAATGCCATGGTAAATTTCATGGATGCATTTTGTGTGTGGCTGGAGGGATAAGCAGTGTCCTTTATTATTGTATTGCATTGGCCTGCGTGAGCAGAACTTGACCCCTATGATATGTATACTGCTATTGCGAATACCTAAAGGTAGCAACGGGAGCGGCTGGAGCAACGGAAACTACCACATAAAACCGGAGGAAACACTCTATAATGTGCTATGGAGACTGCAAAGGCTCAGGTCTGTTTGGCAGTGGGCTGTAGAGGCTACGGAGGTTTGGACTCAGGTGGTGTGCACACATTGGGCGAATGGCATACCAACCACATCAACGGGGGAGCATACCGAAAAAGATTCTTAGTCACAAGTGATGCAGCGGCCGGAGCTGCCCGTATCAAAATGATTTTATTGGCCAGATTCCATGAAAATGGTTGCGACTTGCCCACTTTGATCATCTCCACATGTTTGTTCAACTCGCAGCTCTCCAAATAATTGTAGCATTGTTTTTTTTAGTCTTCTTTGCTTAAACTTTTTTCATTGCGTGCTCAATTTTCGTAGGTACCTCTGACAATTATCAAACAAGTTTCATAATTTCATGACCCCCTTCGACAATTTATCAGCTGTTTTCAAGAAAACGAGTTGGCAGGTCCATGTTTATTGTCGAAGCGAATTTCGAGTGTCTCGGTACTCGCTCAGGAAATGCGCTCTGACAATTTTCGCGAGCGGATTTCCTGAGTTATGTAATTAGATGGGCTCAGCAAAAATTTCGAGTGTCTCGGTACCTAGCTTATATTTTAAAAAAATACTCGTTACTCTTTAGCATTACTCGCTACTCTCTGGAAACAGAAAGTGTCATCACCAATAAATTGTAAATTTGAATTTAAAAAGTAGGCGCAATTTTGCTTAAAATATTAATTAGTCAAAAAAAGTTGTGTATTTAGCTTTCTGCTGATGATTCAGGGCGATAACAATGCGTTTGCCCCACGAAATTGCAGTCATGCTGTATATTCCAATAAGTCCACGAGAGTTTAAAAGTGGCGCCTGTTACTTAAATTAAACTTTTCAGCTTTTTTTTGACAACATATCGTTGTGAATGTCAATGGAAACGGCAAAATTTTTAGAAATGAAAATGATTAGATATGAAGCCAGTGAAAATAGGGTATAAGACGGCTATGTCACATACATGTCAAACCTGTATATCTTACCTAAGATCTCTTCGTTCATACGGACAAAAAGGCGGACATGCCTTTATCGACTTGGGTGTTGATGCTGATCAAGAATATATATACTTTATGGGGTCGGAAAATACTATTTCTCCCTGTTACATACTAGCTTTGGTACAGAGCATAAAAAAGTAAACATCATATGAAAACGCTCATGCCCATATAACACTTGCCGATATTGGTGACCGAGTGTATCGGCCAATAATAAAAACGAGACAACGCTAGCGAAAATAGAACAAAAAGATAATTGTTAGATGTCGTCACACATAACTTTCGATGAAGGATTCTTTAACTACTCGCATCAAAAAAAGCGTTTACCATCATACATTGGCGTGTTGGCGGCCAATATGGTTTTCGTCGGGAACAATATTGGCGGCCAATACGAGATCTGCTTTGCCGACACTCTGCTTGCAGTTGACTTTAGGGGCCAATTTCTCATATACACCTCTCGCTTGCTTAAGTTAAAATTTTATATAAGGGGTCTATAGCACAACTCTTCTTTCACAATATTGGCAACCAATATCGGCAAGTGTCATATGGGCATTAAAAAAAAAACATGTGCATTTCAAAATGTGTCATCATAGTGGAAATAGTGTAAAATATTGCTCAGTGTAAACAGACTGTAAAAGGCAACACATTTGCTAGCTTTGAGTGAAATTCAGCGCTTTCCTTTTGGTATTCGTTTGCCAAAATCATTTGGTCACACTATTTGTAAAGTGACAGCCAATTATCCCGCACGTGCAAGTTTTTCGCTAGGAAAAATATTTAAAAGAAAATAATATGCCGAAGGTATCGACCAAAGCTAAAATTAATCACCGTGCGGGTGTGGATCTCTCATTAAGCCTAGATGAGATAATTAAACGTAATGCTCGCCAGCGTCGTGCAGATGTAGCTCAGCAGCGTCGCCAAGGGAAAAACTTGTAAGTTACAAATAGAAAAAAAAAAAAAAATTAAAGTCCCTAACCCAACTTTTTGACAGTAATCGCCCTTCCGGTCGTCCACGTCAGCACGGCGATGCTCGTTACATTATAATGGAGAAGCAGCGTGCCAGAGAGATGCGCGAGCGGGCAACAGTGACCGATGCACGCCAGGTGATTGAGGAACGCCGTAAGCTTCGTGAAGCTTCAATGCACAAGAAGCGCTTTGGCCCGCGTCCGAACTGTTTGCCCACTTCAGGTCGTTCTTGTGTAAACTATGGTGGCCTGAATATGTTTCAGCAGGGTAAGAGTAGAAAAGGAATGTGAACACAATACCATCCATTTATAACTTATTTCCTTGTTTTCAGGGGCGACTTCCTATGTCAATTCGTCGGATGTCGAAATGAAGAAGACATCGGTGCGTACCGTCAAAGCTGGCTCAATCCCCACAAAAAATGGCTATCGTAAGGTGATGAACAATTTAAATTATCCTGTCACCACCAAGGATGTAAACAATATGTTCAGTGGCATGCGGCACGTAGGGTAGGTCCATGAGTTCATGGAACATGCCCCAAAGGTGGCAGATTTACTTACCAGTGGGTAAAAAAAACAACTAGATTTTTTTTCTTTTTCAATAGTTTTTCAATATCACAATTCGTTTTGATTAGTTCACAGAGTTTAAATTCTAATAAATCAAATTGTGTGCTTATAAAATGGACGAGCTTTCTTTGGTGGCTTTGTGTTAAAAGGGTATCAAGTGATTCCTAGCTTCAGGTGTCCACAAGTTAGCAGAAACCACACCTCTTAGAAACTGATCGGGTTTTGTAGGTCCCACGATCTAGGATTGTTGATAGGTTTCGGAATCAGAAATGTTATTAAGATATATGCCCAAAATATTGTTTTTACGCATATGTATTTGGGCCTCCAAGGCGACTCTCCAAAGTTCTCATGTTTTAGATCATTATTTTAAGGGTGATCCATAATGAAGTTTTTATACCCTTGCAAAGGGTGTTATACATTTGCCCAGAAGTTTGCAACGCACAGAATTATTCATTTCCGTCCCTATAAATTATAAATATTCTTGATCTGGGCGACGAGCCGAGCTGATTCAGTCAGTCTGTCTGTTTCTACGCAAACTAGTCTGTCAGTTTTAAAGCTATCGAGCTGAAACTTTGCACAGGGTCTTCTTTTTACTGCACGCTGCTAACATGTCGGAACCGACCGAATTGCGTCGTCCTGATCAAGAATTTAAATACTTTATGTGGTCGGAGATGATTCCTTTCATGAGTTGCAAACTTCTGGGCAAAATTATAATACACTTTTGAAGTATATAAAAATAGAGAAATACTTTTAATGTAATGAGTGAATGAATATTTTTAGGTTATGGAATAATCTAAGTTATCTACAGACATCGGATTTTAGGTTTCGAAAAATTCGAAATTTTGTTTTAGGTAAAAAGCATATCGCTTAATTACTTCAAGACTGTCATAACTTAAAAAAAAAGATTTTTGACTTGATGATGCAGAAATATACGCTGTATTGTTTCACGTGAGATCAAAATAAGTCAAAATATCATTTTACAGCTTTATTTTCATGTTATTGAATGTTAAACGCTTTTTCTCAAAATGGATTATTTTGAGTTATGCCAGTATTTACGTAAGTGAGCGATATGATAAAATAGGTTAAAATATGTCCAAAATGGGTCCAAATAGTTCAAAATAGCTCTACTCAAAGTACCACTCTGTGGTCTATTCCCTTCACCCTTGGTCATCAATGGTATTTTATAGCGGTTCGCTAATATCACAATCATAGTAATGCATTTATTTGTGGTATTTAAAAGCTGTTTCTTAAATAATTATTCAGTTAACCACCATGGAGGACGCTTAGCTAAAAAGTGCGCAAATGCAATAGGTCTGCAATGATTTTCATTTAATTTGGCATTTAAGTTTGGTGCAATACTGCTACCAATCCTCATTGATTGTAATTTAATAAAAAATGGTGGTAAAATGGTTTGAAATAAGTTTCTGCTTTTTCGTCCTCCCATTTCCATTCTCTAAACTCTATCGCTCCTTTCAGAGTGTAAAAAACCCACACAAGGGACGAACCTAACGTGTGGTGAACTCAAAAAATTGGAGGTGCTAATAGGGTCCCACAGCTGTTATGCTTAAATTGCCGTAGAATTTTGCTTCAGAAGAGTTTTTCATTTGACAGTCCAATGATTAAAAAGGTACCACAAGTGACCCGGAGAACGTTCGAAAAATGTGTACGAAATCTGCTGTATTTCTGGCTAGTTTTCAGGAAATACGGCTTAGCAAAGCAATAATCAAAGATCTTTGACTGTGTTTTATACAGATTAGTTCAAAGATGTTGCTTATCAAAAGTTTTTACAATGTCTCTGAAAATTCACTTTCTCAACTCGCACCTTAACGTCTTCTATGAAAATTTGGTTGTCGAAAGCGAAGAGCAAGGAGAAAGGATTAATCAGGAAATGATGTCAATTAAGCACATGAAATTTAACTAATTTTGCAAAAAAATAATTATGCTTAAATTATTCTATGCCTGAGCTTATTGAAACCACTCACTTTAAGTCAAAAAAAAAAAAAAACACAGTCCGAAACGAATACCGATGTATCTGAAGAAAACTAAATTTTTTTCTATTTTCACAAAAAAATTCATGAAAAATCCAATTTATTTCCGATTTCTGTTTTTGAGGTCTTATCTTGAAGTAAATTGAATAGTTTTTACTATCCAATTAAAAAAACATATTAATTTTGATTAATTTTGCATCTACATGCATTTTAATTTTGATAAATTTTGAAATTTAGCAAAAAAATATTTTTTTCTTTATGTGAGTCCATATAATAAACGGCACACTCCCAGCTCATTTTTGTCCAAAAATCAAAAGTTGGGTCAAGTTTCTTCTTTTTAAATTTGTTGAGAGCTTTAAAATCAGTTGAAGAACAAAAAAGTTATGGGAGTATAAGTGGAGGCAACTTTTGAAAAAATCGAAGAAAACGATTATCGATAATATCTCGATAACGCGTCGATAGAAGTTGGTTTGGCGCTTTTGGGGAAAAATGCTGTCGAGCAGTGTTATCGTAAATGATCATTTGTGACGTCCCCTTAAATCGTGCATGAACCGTGAGGCGATATTTCTTAAAGCATCAATATCGATAAAATCAAAAATCTAAATTTTCAATATTGATATTTTGTGCAAAAACATCGATATATCAATATATCTTTATTTTCTAAAAAAATCTGTATTTTGTATTTTTCTCCGCGAGGGCCAATCTGTATTTGATCCGAATATTTTTTCTCAGAAAGAGCATATTATTATGTACATTTCACAATTTATTTCAAGATGGAAGACAGCCTGAGAGCGCGGAAACAATTTTTTTTGTAGATTAAATTTTTTTCGGTTTGACTGTTTTTCAAATATTACGTCCTTAAAAATTAACAATTAATCAAATGTCTGTTAACGTTTGTTGACCAAACAAAAGAAGAAAAATTCAAAAGTTCAACTTTGGCTGATGAATGAATTCGTCGATCTACTTTGTGAACGATTGAAAGAATTGAAGCCTCATCATTTTATGGGTAAAGAACAGTCTGCTTTTGTGAAACAGAGGAAGGAAAATTTGGCTGAGGGCGAGTTGCTGGTTCACTGTGGTTTCTCTTAAATTACGCGTTTGTGGCTCAAGTTGCTGCTTAATCGTTCCACTACAATAACGATCAGTGCACAGTCCATCCAGTGGTCTATTATTATCGTAAGCAAAATGAGATCCTGCATAAGAGTTTGGTCGTTCTGTCCGATAGTCTTGTTCATGATACGGCTGCTTTTCATTTAGTACAGAAGACTATAGTGGAACACGTGAAAAAGATATGCAATGGCGTTAAAAAATCATCTATGTCGCAGACGAGGCGGCACAACATTGTAAAAATCGTTTCCTAATGGCGAATCTTTTAAATCACGAACGTGATTTCGGCTTGAAAGCTGAGGCACATTATTTTGCAACTGCCCACGGTAAAGGAGCTTGTGATGGAGGGGGCGCCATTTTTAAAAGAAGCCAGACGTAGAAGCCTCCAAATCACCCTTGGCGAACCTATCTTAACTCCAGATGCTTCGTTTCGATGGTCGAAAAATCATTTTCGAAGGATTGATGTATTTTTCTATACGAAAGAGGAGCACGAGACTGAGAAAGCAGAGTTGAAGACTAGATTTGACAGTGCTAAGCCCATTCCAGGCATCCAGAAGCAGCATTGTTTTATTGCTGGATTGGATAATCGATTGTTAATCAAGCGTTATTCTGCAGCAATTGATGTCGCAGTTTTTCCCAAGGAAAATCAGCGGACGCAACAAAAGTCTCTTTCTGGACACTGATAAACTTTTGAACTTTGACAAACCAATTTTAATAGAAAAACATTGAATTTTTCTTCTTTTGTTTGTTTATTTGTTTTCTTTGGTCAGAATTTGGATTATTTGCATGGGTAATACAAGTTTTATAGCTCGGCGAACAAAATTTAACAGAAATTTGATTAATTTATAATTTTTTAGGACATAATGTTTAAAAAAACAGTCAAACCGAAAAAAATTTAATCTCCAAAAAAAAAAAAAAAAATAATTTCCGCGCTCTCAAGCTGTCTTCCATCTTGAAATAAATTGTGAAATGTACATAATAATATGCTCTTTCTGAGAAAAAATATTCGGATCAAATACAGTTTGGCCCTCACGGAGAAAAATACAAAATACAAATTTTTTAAAGGAAAAAAATACTTCCGATTTCTTTGGTTGCAGTCTCACATTTTTATCGAAAAGTTCACGAGAAAATAACAAATAACCGTCTTTGGTTCGATTAAATCCGAGACAGCGTTCAAAAGTTATGATTTTTTTTTTAAATTTTATGTGTTTCCGGTTTATCTTAAGAACTATTGACGGTAGGGGAAAAACTTTTTGGGATATTTTCATATATGTATAGTACTTCTAAATAATAGCCATTAATAATTTTTTGGAAATAAAAAAAAATGGGGTGGCCGAGTTGATATGAATCCTGCGTAACTAGATTTTTATTTCGTGAATCGTTCGTGATGTGAAAGAAAATTCGCTCACGCGCGCTCCTCTATGCCCCATAATCGATTTACATGACTTGTAGCAATTTTCACAGATTTATTTAAAATCAAGCAAATACTAATTAGACTATAGCAAAGAAAACACTTTAATGAACTATTTGGCATTATTAGTTACAGTTGTCCGCGGTCGTTTAGCAAACTTTTCGTCCACTAATCAAAGCTGGTTTGAGGTTTAACTCCCCTAAAACAGCACACAACAAAAACACATAAATTTCAGGACAATAAGTGGATAATATTAAAATGAACTTTGTTAACATTTCCCAGGGATGTGCCGCTGGCATTATTTTTATCAATTAGCATTAATACTTGGTAATGCCAATTGATAATGCTCAATTTGAATTGGCTTTAAATCTGGTAATGCAAATTTAACATTTTTAAATTGGCATTAAAAATTTCAATTCCAATTAAAATATTTTGAATTGGCATTGAAATGAAATCATTTGAAATTAAAATTCTCAATTGAAATTAAAATAGAATAATTTCAATTCAAAATTTTCAAATGGCCTTAATATAAAATAATTGTAATTCAAAATTTTCAATTGGCATTGAATTGAATGTCAAAGCGCGTTTTGCACTATTTAATGAGAAAATGTTCAGTGAATTTTATTTTGGTATTAATATGACTTCTTGCGAAACCATCAACGATGTCGATTCCGACGATAGTATTAAGGATCCTTCTTTACCATCAGCGAAGCTAGCCCGAATTCTGCTGATATCCGGATTGAATAGAAAACGAAGCCTCAAATCTTGAGCGGTAAATACTTCAAAGTGCTGGAAACGCTAAGTAAAGTACCAAATAGCAGGGAAGAGTGTTGCGCAATGCACTCGAAATGGTAATTCATCGTTTTTCATGTACTGCTGTTCGTGATGAACAACTTTGTGACTTCACCCACTGTGCTGGGTCAGAGTGCCTCCAGCTGCCATCCAAGATCATTTTGGAATGAATAAAATAAATAAATTGAATAAATTGAAATTATTTCATATTAATGCCAATTAAAAATTTTGAATTAAAATTATTTTATTTTTATTTCAATTGAAAATTTTGAATTGAAATTATTTTATTTTAATTTCAATTGAGAATATTAAATTAAAATTATTTCATTTCAATGCCAATTCAAAATATTTTAATTGATATTGAAATTTTTAATGCCAATTAAAATTTTTTTGAACTATCATTTAAATATAATGCTAATTCAAAAATAATGCTAATGCTCTGGGACCCAACCCTGACATTTACCATATTTTGCTTTAATTGCTTAAATCAAATTTAGTTTATTTTGAAAGCCATTTTCAATAAAAAGTTCGTTGGAAAATTTGTTATTATTTTATAAATATTGAACTCTGAAAGCTGTAAACTTTAAATTTGGGTTGAGGGTTGGAGATTTGGAGTTAGATACACTTATTTACCAAAATAGGAGATTAACTTATAATTTTAAGCATTTCACTGATTCAAGTACGATTCCAAATCCTATTCAACACATTTCAAAGTGGTTCCCCTCACCTCAATGTGAAGTCCGATATGTTTATGGTTCAACCTTGATCAGGATTCTTTAGAGAATCATCCTCAAATGAAATGGATGGATGTCAGCCGTAAACTAGTAATAAAAAAAATTTAAAGCCAACTAAGAGGATATTTTATTTTGTTGTCCTTGCAGCGGGCAAATCTCAATTGATGATGATGATAGAGGGGGAGGGGAGACGAGTGCATATGTGTGTGTGCACTTCTATTTACATAGATATTTGCCTTTGTTCTAGTTATGAGATGCGCTCGCTGGGATTTTATTTTAGCTAAGTGGATAAATTCTGCTTGTCTTGTCAACGGAGAAGGAGGAAAAAAAAAATTGAAACATTGTAGCACACAGACACATCCAGAGAGACAGAAACAGGGGAAGAGAACGAGACTTGTCTCCTCTCATTGACAAGCTCACAGCCCAAAGACGTCAGCATCCTATAGACATTATCCTTATTATTAACAACAACGTGGTTGTTGCTGCTGCTGCTGTTGTTGTTTGTTTATGTTTACTCGAGTTTTTGATTAAAGTATTTCAACAATAAATATAAAAGCAAAGCAGCTTGGCAAAATAGGTGGAACGAGGCGGTCGCTGGGGTTTTGTCTGAAGAAGGCCAAGAAACAATGGGGAACTACTTGGAATTTAACCAACATTTGGAGGCAAGCTCAGGCAAAGATTTAGCCAAAGCCGTTTTGGGGCAAATTCGAGAGGCGACAACGACACGGCGGGGTTGGTATACGAATGTGAAGGCAAATACTGAAAGCCATACTAAACCAATAGACACACACACACACACACAAACGGAAAAAGGGGCAAGAAAACCAGAAATTGCTAGAAATTGCCACAGCGAATATTTGCGAAATGGGTGAGCAAAGTTGACTGTTACGAGGGTCACTTTTTATATTGCAGAACTTGCCAAACTTAGGTTTCGTCGTTGGCCGTTACAAAACCGACTTTTTTGAAAATCGTTTACTTAAGTATGACACATGATCGAACACCAGAGCTGAAAACACACAGTCGATGTATACCGAAAATTCGAAAGCGTCTATTACTACGTTTATGCGTAATGGGTCCGAGGGGTGCTTGCATAAACACCAGTTCATGAATTCGACTTCCATACGAAAGTTGACATTGAATTCGCCGTCAATTCATAAAATGTTACATAAATGTTGCTTTAGTGTTGCCAGATCTTTTGTTTCTCATATGTGCGCGTGCGCTGCTTATAATGCTACTTAAAAGGTGAGGCGCTCTCTGAGAGCACTGTCACCTTGCGTCTGAAAATTTTAATTAACACTTGAACCCAAGGTATACTAAACAAGGTAGACTCACTCACTCTCTTGCTCTTTTGACAACTTGTTAAACTTCAGTCAGTAAGCAACTGTTGTAAGCAAAGCATCTCCGCGGATGAATTTTTAGTGATTTACTTAGTAGCTTAGTAGGCTTGAAATCAGAGATTAAAACCGAAACGAATAACGTTTTGGGTTACGGATACTGTTTTGGACTATATTTTTTATTTTTATTTTTAATGAAGACGTCCGATTATTTTTAATTAGAATTTTTTCAAATTTCCGACCAACTTGGATTTGGATTTGTTTTCCCCTGATAATTCAATCAAATTATGGTTATGAAACAATTTAATACAGTTAATTTTCTGCTCGGCAGATAAAGACACATTATGTCGCGGATCAAGAAATACAGGGTTGCCCATATTCGACGGACCCATCTGGCAACGCCATAACTTTTGACAGAGATGTCAGATCGCTTAATGACATACCGCGTTTGAAGCGTCAGTTCAAGCAGATTTTTACCATGGAACAATACACGCCACGTGAGCGCTCTTGAAATTTACTTGTAATTTAGTTGAAATTTACATTCAACAGAACAAGTCAATTGTGAAACTCAACGTGCTTTTAAAAAATTAAAAATTAAGCCCATTTCACATTGAATGGGACCGTAAATAAGCAAAATTGCCGTATTTACGCCACTGAAAATCCTGAGGAGATTCAAGAAGTGCCTCTTCTTGACGAAAAAGTCACAGTTTGGTGCGGCGTTAGTGCGAAAACGGTCATTGGGCCGTTTTTCTTCCAAAATGAAAATGGCCATGCTGTTACCATCAACCAGGAGCGTTATCGCGACATGATGACCAATTTTGTGATGCCAATTATTCGTCGAAAGCGTATGAGGCAGTTCTGGTTTCAACAAGACGGCGCTCCACCGCACACAAGTCGCATAACAATCGATTTTCTGAAGAAATTGTTTCCGGGCCGTTTGATGTCGAAAAGTGGTGATTTGGACTGGCCACCGCGTTCGCCCGATTTGACGCCGCCTGACTTCTTCTTGTGGGGATATTTGAAGTCAAAGGTTTACGTTAACAAGCCAAGGACCGTAGAAGAGCTCAAGGACAACATTCGTGAAGAAATAGCCGCTATTCCGGCCGAAATGTTGGCGAAATCGATGGAAAATGCTGCAAAAAGGGCACAATACGCCATCAACGCCAGAGGCGGCCATTTGAGAGATATCATATTCAAAAATTGATGTAAACAAATCTACTTGGAACAAATTAAATGATTAAGATTGCCAACCGCCAAATTTTTATTTTTTCTTTGATTTCTAAAAAAAAAAACATGGGTCCGTCGAATATGGGCAACCCTGTATGTCAGATATGTAAGCATCATTCTCGAACAGACTTGGTTCTCTAAACTCTAATTCCTGATACTATAGATTGGTCAATGCTGAGTTGTTTTTTTATTTCAAATTAACATTGAATCCTAAGGTTACAGAAAAAATCAGAATTAGCTGATGCCAAATTTGAGCTGAAGTCGTACATTTTTGAATCGACTAAACTAGCCCGCATCCAGTTTAATATCTCATACATATGTATATGGAAAGACGAGGAGGGTAAAGATTTTGGTTAGCTGCACTCACTCTCGTTCGCTCTCTTTTCTTTGTGGTTGTCACCAATAAAGCGGCGAAATTTATGCATGTAAAATGTTCATTGTGCATAGATCAAATTTACTTCAGAGCCGGCCTTGCATAACTAAGTGTCAGAGAGAGAAGGGCATAGTCTTCTCCATTTGGCTTGCTCAGGTCTAGACCAGAGCTGGCCAGCCATAGCTAACAGGGGCCGAAGTCACTCATGTTTTTATGTAAACGCCGAGCCGAACTTATGGTTGTATGAATCGGTGAACACTGAATTGCTTGAAAGTTGTAGGCTGTAGTCTGGAGAGAGTTCTCTTGCTCACTAACACAAGCACACTTCTCTATCCTCTACATTATGCCAGCACTGATTTATGTTAATCGAAATTTGTATTAGTAGAGGAAAACCGAAATTAACCCGTATATTTATTTCTGTTTCGGTTTTGATAACCGGTTATGGTAATAAAGGTTATAGGGTTACGGTTATAAGAAAACTATTTTTTTCGGTTACGGTTACGGTTTCGGTTATAAATTTTAAAGTGTTTTTAGCGGTTAAGGGTTACGGTTTCGGTTACGGTTTTAATCTCTGATTGAAATATATCACTCTCTCGCTCTCGCTCTCCTTGACACAAATATACGGAGTTCTGAGAGACTGAGTGAGCCTACCTTGTTAAGTATACCTTGCGCCTAAGCGTCTTCGTTGCATCATGGTACAGAGTATAAAAAATTACTTCACTAAGTGGCCAAATTGAATTGCTTCAGGGTTGTCATCTAATTGAAATACTCCTGCATATTTATTTCCGGGCCGCTCTCGTACTTAATTCATTCGTTCCTTTAACCATCTCCACAACTACGATGCCAGCAGAGGCCACATGTACGTAAAGCTTTGCCCTTTAGTGTTGTAGTTCTCGTATGCTTGTGTGAGCCGTTAACAAATTTCGTTTTCCTAACTTGTCGTAAGACTGAATGTGTTCAATTCAATTCTATTTGGGTTAATTTTATTCTCGGAATTGTCGAGGTGCTGGAATCGAATTGTGGTTGCAACTGTGCTCGCTGCAGGCTGTGTGTGGCAAAAAGGTTGCCCAGCCACATGACTATCCTAGCCTGGGCTGTCAGTGGCCTGCCTTTGCCTTTCATAAATGCTGTCATTAAAGGACAGGCACAGGCACAGGCACAGGCACAGGCCCAGGACGCAGACGCACGCAAGCAGCAAACTCAACTTGACTACGTAACCTACATAGGGTGATGTGGGGGTGGAGGAGGAGGATGTGCGGGATGTAGGGGCTGTGCGTTGCGTGTGTAAATGTCGAAATGGTTATACAAGCGCTCATCAGGCGCACGCACAAACAAACGCAAACACACACGCCGACAGCGTCGCCCCCGCGTTCGTCATTTAATTCCCACTAGCAGCAGCAGCAGCAGCTGCAGTCCAACAGCCCTGAGCTGCCCCTCCAGCTGCTCCTGCTCCTGCCGGCTTCTGCTCCGTTTGTTGAATAATTTATGCGCCGCTTCGCTTTTGCGTCGCTTTGACTTTGCAGCTCGTTGCGCGACATTGCTCCAACTCCACCCCCTACCCCCCCCCCCCCCCTGCTTATGTGTGTTTTGTATAATATTTTTAATATTTTTTCCCATTTTGCTTTTAAAAAATTACAGAAATCATCGAATGCGCTCCTTTGGGGCGGCAGATTTCCAAGTGGCCAAGTTAAGTCTTTTATTTAGAAATCAATTTTAAATCAATTTCAAATTGGGTAAACTACTGAAAATATGTCTTGATAAATGCCCTTTAAAGTATGCAAACTTTTAATTCTTTTCCTAATTATCCATTTGAACGACAAATGTAATAGTCAATTACGGCAGCGTCGCACTGTGGGAACTAACACGTTAAAATCATAACTTTTACACTACAGTCGATCTTCGGTACCACGAAGTTCTCTATATAACGAATTCGTTTCCTGAACGCTGCAATTTCGTATTAGATATTTTGTTCTCTTTACACCGAAGTTATTTTTTGGTCCCTTTGAGATTCGCTAAATATATGTTCGACTGTATTTGATTTATTCACATGCTTTTGTTTTCCTAAAATTTTTTGGTTACGCCCACAAAATAGGGCGTAACAAAATCAGCAAACTAAAACTATAGATTTTTATACTCTGTACCGAAGGTACATAGAGTATATTAAGTTTGTGCAAAAGTGTGTAACAGGAAGAAGGAATCATTTTCGACCCTATAAAGTATATATATTCTTGATCAGCATCAACAGCCGAGTCGATATAGCCATGTCCGTCTGTCCGTCTGTCTGTCCGTCTGTCTGTCCGTCTGTCCGTCCGTATGAACAAACAGATCTCAGAGATGGTAAGAGATAGAGGTTTGACATCTATTGGACAAATGCTTCTTATACTTGCAGGCAGATCAAGTTTATTTTAAATTTTTGCCACGCCCGCTCCCGCCCCCGCAATTGGAAAAAAACGTCATATCTCCCACAGCTTTGAAGATAGATGATTCGGACCTTCTAGAGATAGTTAGTCATTAGTAATAAGTATCTATTTGCCAAGGAAATGATAAAGATCGGATGAGCGGTTCTCAAGTTATGATCAAATATGTGAATTACCTACCGCCACCCACCCACCAACGCACAATCTTAGAGAGAGAGAGAGAGAACTAGAGAGAAAGAGAGAGAGGGGGAGAGAAATTTAGAGCGCAGCAGCAGCACTTCATTTAGGTCCTACTCTAGATACAGAGTATAAATATAGTCGGGCTTGACCGACTTTCTCACTTGTTTTTTATCAAACTTTACGAAAAAAGATAAAGATCGGTGGTATAGTTGGCCGACAATTCAATTCGACAATATGTGTTTATACCCTGTACCCATTAAAAATGGGTAAAAGGGGATAATGAAGTTGTGCAAATGTATGTAATAGGGAGAAGGAAACATCTCCGACCCTATAAAGTATATATATTCTTGATCAGCATCAATAGCCGAGTCGATTTAGGCATGTCCGTCTGTCCGTCCGTCCGTCTGTCCGTCTGTCTGTATGAACGCGTCGATCTCAGCGATGATAAAAGATAGAGGTTTGACATGTATGGGACAAATGCTTCTTTTATCTGTAAGCAGATCAAGTTTGTTTCAAATTTTGGCCACGCCCCCTCCCGCCCCCGCAATTTGGAAAAAACGTTATATCTCCCACAGTTTTAAAGATAGACAATTCGTACTTTCTAGAGATGAGATAGTTAGTAATTAGCAAAATAAATCGATTTGCCGAAGAAATGATAAAAATCGGATGAACGGTTCAGAAGTTATGAGCAAAATAGCGAACCAAGCCAACCCGCCACCACCCCACCCACCCTAAAAAAATGTTGCATACTTTTCGGATGGTCACCCTAAGGAACGCAGAGTTAGAGCCGACTTTAACTTACGCTCTCGTTGTCAATTGTACAGGGTATATTGAAGTCGGGCTACTCGACTGCAACGGTCTTACTTGTTTTTTTTTGCAAACCTGCACATTTTCTCGCATACTTGAATAAAGAAAAGAAATACCAAGTTCGCATCGGTTAGTTTGGAATATATCTCTATCGAAAGAGTGAACTTCTTTTGTCCGTCGCTTCAATCAAAATAGTTTTTGACGCAGATTTTTGGCCGAGGCCCTACTGTGCGTCGTACATAGTCTACTCTGTACATTAACTCAGATTGTCGAAGTATTACAAGATATTAAAAACAAATTAGCTTAAAGCAAATTGAAATAAAAGTTTTATTATATCATACTTTGGGGGGCATTTATCATTATACCTGTTATTCATAGAGTAAAATAGGTATATTTAAACAGTGCAAATGTATGTAACAGGCAGAAGGAAACATATTACCATACCAAGGAAACATATTACATTCTTGACCAGAATCTACAACCAAGTCGATATTGCGGTCTGTCTGTACGAAGTTCATATTACAAACACCTAGATATCCGACACAAAAAGAGCCAGAGCAACCAAATTTGAAATGTGGACTCCTATTGTCTGCACCAGAGATTTGCAAGAGTGCCTGATTTTTTGACTGCATCAATACTTGCTTTAAATGCGTTGCGGTGTGATTGACAATCTCTCTCTGCCTGTTATTTGCATTGTGTCTCGGTTGATCATCTCTCAGAGTGGTAATAGGAGAGAGCGCCTCACCTTTTTAGTTGCATCATGCGTCAATCGCTGTTTAGTCGTTGTTGTTATATCAAGACTCCCTCCCTTAGTACACAAATTTAGCCGCATGAGCGACACCCAATGTTGCCATCTTAGCTATTTAATTGCTTGATCTAGCAATTTAAAAAGTAAAAATGCTATTAAATATTTGATAATGCTATCAGCTAAAAATCTGGCTTAGCTTAGCTATTTTTAGCCATTTCCTTGCTTTTGAGTCATAGTGCAAAATAATGACTAATAATTCCATTTTAAAGTTGAGCATCAATGCTATTAAACTTAGATGTAAACAAAGCAGTAATGCATAAGGGCATAATTATTTTAAATAGCTCCAGTTCATAGTTGATCGCCTTAAGGCCCATACGAACATCAGAAGTAACGAGAAGTTTCATACAAAAATTGAGGGAAGAAGAAGCAGAAATTACAATTTCGCCTCTTGAACTTTTTGCATGTATGGAGGTGTGAAGTTGAATGTTGCACAATGTAAATTGTCTGTGGGCCTTATCAAAGACATTAGAATATGAAGATGAGTAACGCCATACAAATTTTTTGGCACACGATTTTTCGGTGCTGGCTTTTCAACTGGCTTTTGGCTCCGAGCCACATCGACGATAGGTGCAAGCGTGAGATTAAGCGCCTGGCTGTAAACAATCAAATGTCTTGTACAGGCATTAAACGTCATTTAGAGCTCAATGTCGGTAGAAGACGGATCCATCAAATTTTAACTGAAAATTGTAACCTTAAACATAGTTCTCGGGTGGTTGTACCGATGCTATTGCCACGCCATCTTAAGGATCGTTTGGCGTTTGCTGACAGGTACAAATTTTGGACCGGAGAATTCCGAAACGTTATTTTTTCGGATGAAAAAAAGTTTAATCTTGATGGTCCTGAAGGCTGTCATAAGTATTGGCGTGACTTAAGAAAACCAAGAGAAACTCGCCATAAGAGGAATCACGGCGGTGGATCACTGATGATTTGGGCCTGTTTCGGATATGCAGGAAAGTCTCGGCTATGTTTTATTCCAATAAGAACAAACTCAGAAATCTATATTCAATTGCTGGAGAGTGAATTAATAGATTTTGCAGACGATCTTTACGAAGATAGATGGATTTTTCAACAGGACAACGCTCCAATTCACACATCAAAAGCCACAAAGGCTTATTTTTCTTCAAGAAAAATACCTGTACTGGAGTGGCCGGCTATCAGTCCTGACTTGAACCCAATTGAGGACCTCTGGGGTATCCTCTCAGCCAGGATTTATAAAGGTGGGAGGCAGTTCGACTCAATTAAGCATTTAAAGAACGCTTTGCTTGCAGAATGGGAGTTAATAAGCAATGAAACTCTCCAAAATCTGGCAGATTCCATGCCAAACCGCCTTGCAAAAGTCTTAGAGGCAAAAGGAAAGCACATTAACTATTAAAGTTCATCAAAAGTTTGAACTTAATACAAAATTTTAAGAACTATATACTACAACCCTTTTCAGTTCTTACGATTTCTTTCATTTTGTATAATCAAAGCACACCTTAAAGCATCCCACCATAAATTGTACAAAATTGATTCACCCTCAGTTTGGTTTAAGCAGTTCAATTCAACTCCTGCGAGTAGTTTCAAGTGCCCCAAAAGATTCCGTGTCAGCCACAATGGTCGAGACTTCTCCTGTTGCTCGTTTTGATTTTTGTTTTTTCTTTGCTCAGCGCAAAGAATCTTTGTCACAAAGTGGCCACCAAATTTGATAAGAGTGCAGGCAGGCAGCAGCGGGGAGCAGCAGCAGTCTTGGGGCACATGCGACAACAATTGAAAATATTGCGTATACGCAGCGTGGCCCGCCAGGGAAGGAGCGAGAACTTTTTTTTGTGTTTTGTGCGCCCATGCGGAAAAGTGTTTTTCAATTTGCTGCCTTGTGTGTGTGTGTGTGAATTTTTTTATGTTATGGCTTGCTTTCTTTCTTTATATTTTTTTATAAGGTTTTCTTTCACACAACACACACACACACACACACACACTGTCAACGACACTGACTTTCTATGTCTTCTGCTTTCCCCCCCATTGCTGTTTTTGCTTGTCGGCTCTCTTTCCATTGGGGGTGCGCTGGCCCGCTCTCTAGCCATGCCTCTTGGTGCGTGCCGCGGCAATGGCGACTGGCCTCCATTAGATAAATTGCGCGCATTGTGCGCCGCCGCTTAGTGCCAAGAAGGAAGCCCCAACGTCTCCTCCGTCATCGCCAGCGACGACGTAGACGAAAAGCGCAAATAGAGAAAAATGTGTGCAAGCATTTCTACACTACATATATATTTATTTATACATATATATGTGTATATAGATATGTGTGTGTGTGTGTGTGTGTGCATTAGTGTGCGTATGTGAACGCGCGGAGACATAAAACACACGCTGAAGGCAATTTCTAAGCCGCCTGGCGAAACGTATTAGAAAATTGCTTCGACTTTGGCTCAGACCGGGCACATTGTTTGGGGATCAGCAGAGAGCAAAGGATATTGGTTGAGTTTTGACCACACTGAACCCTTGCAGCGTTTCAGCGATACGTGACCAACTTCCACTGGCACAGTGGTCTGAAAATATAACCAACTCAAGTATCATCAACAGCAGCAGTTAATTGCCTCTTTAAGACCAGTAAAACGGTAAAGCTAAGTTATTATTGGACAAAGTTTCAGTAAATGTGGCAAACAACAAACCAGATATTATGTTATTAGCTCAAGAGTGCGATTGAAAAAACTAAGTTTCTGATCTCTCTGCAAGTTTTTACTGCCTTAATGCTGCAGCAGGACTCTTCAGACTCCAGAACTTCAGATATCATCAGCAAGTGCTCACGTCGCCATTGTAATTGAACTCTTACTTGAAACAAGAAAAAAGAGTCATTTTCGATGTAATTTTTGAAAACCAAGAAGCTTATTGACGAAATGGGATTTGAGTTGAAAATTATTCCTTTATATGAAGCTTTTGGGATACGTTCGATAATTTTTCTCACGTTGTATACTGCTGATGTACGATGGTACAGGCTCTTACAGGCCTATTCCGGTTTTCACTTAATTTCATTTGCTCAAATTCGGTTTTCACAATTCGACAGATTTACTCGATTTGATTAAAAGTTAATGCGTTCTTTAATTTAGAGATGTCAAAATAATGGCTTAACATTATTTTTGTACCAATGTTTAGTGGATTTAGATACGTTCTGCAATCTCACATTTTTTAAAAAATAATTTGTAAAATAACAACCAATTTTTTTATGAAGCGCTTTAATTTTGTTCTGTGCCAGCCAAATCGAATTCCTGTTCTGGTTTTTACTTTTTTATGAAACGCTTGAACCACTTTCATAAGATGCTAGTAAAAATAAAAACGACATCTTTAATAGCTTTATTATCAACTAAATATTTTGACTTTTCCGTGTTTTTTTATGTTTGCAGCATATTGAGGTGAAAAAGTAGTCAAAGAAAACATTTTGGTAACGAATCATTCGAATTGCAAATCGTTCGAATACCAAAACAACTAAAATAAAATCGTTCGATTTTGTTTGCATTTGAAATCGAAAAAACTTAAAATGATCAATCCCCCATTGAGGTGAAAAATCGAAACTACAGGGAACGAAAAATTTCTAAATAACTTGACTTAGTTTTGTAAATAAGATAACAAAGTAATAGCATGGAATACCAATTCCTGCTGTCACTCAGACTATTATTTAAAAAAATTCCTTCAATAGATCGGGAATTATAAAAAATATGAACGCAAAAAATCGAGGCGTTTATAATTTTTTTTTTTGTCAAAAATTTAAAAATAAGTTTGTACTATTCATAAAATAAAACAAAACTAAATTAATTAAATTGAATAAGTTGATCAAATATGGAAAAGTTCCCTAATTAGGCCTATTTTAGCAAACTTTCATCAAACTATTTGCCTGTGTGACCTTAGCTGGACTCAAAAGAAACTTTTTTGTTCGCGGTCTGTGTTCTTAAATTTGCTGGTAAAAATAAAATTTGTTAAAATTTTGAAATATTGCCTTTTTCTACGGCCATAAGCCAGATATATGTTTTGTGTGTGTTTTTGAAAAACCCCCTTGTCATTAAAAATTATTTGATGAATCAAACTTTTTTCCGATCTCTCCGTCTGCCCGGCATTTAAAACATTTTTTAGACGGTAAAAATCATTTGTGCTGAAACTTCATTTTAAAATTCTGGGTTTAAAGATAAAGATTTAAAAGCAACCAAAGCAACTAATTCTTCATAATTCACATTCCATCGAAGGAATTTTTTGAGCTAAGGGGAGACTTTAATAGCAAATTACCTTATATCCTTGGGTTAAGAAGTTTAAACATTTATTATTTATTTGATATTGACGAAAAGCTTAATCATATTTTTTGTAATTTGTAAAACCTCCACATTTCGAAATTCGATTAAAAAGAAACCATGGATGTCCCCCGAAATTACCTATATTACCAATAACAATAAATAAAACTTGAAAAACACAAACAAAAATTTTTTCCCCCCCCCCCCCCCCCCTTTAAAAAAAAAACTTTTAATTTAACCTTATTTACAGGGTGGCCCTTTTTCGACGGACCCATCTGGCAACGCCATAACTTTTGACAGAGATGTCAGATCGCTTAATGACATACCGCGTTTGAAGCGTCAGTCCAAGCAGATTTTTACCATGGAACAATACACGCCACGCGAGCGCTCTGAAATAGTTGAAATTTACATTCAACAGAACAAGTCAATTGTGAAAACCCAACGTGCTTTTAAAAAATTAAAAATTAAGCCCATTTCACATTGAATGGGACCGTAAATAAGCAAAATTGCCGTATTTACGCCACTGAAAATCCTCAGGAGATTCAAGAAGTGCCTCTTCATGACGAAAAAGTCACAGTTTGGTGCGGCGTTAGTGCGAAAACGGTCATTGGGCCGTTTTTCTTCCAAAATGAAAATGGCCATGCTGTTACCATCAACCAGGAGCGTTATCGCGACAAGATGACCAATTTTGTGATGCCAATTATTCGTCGAAAGCGTATGAGGCAGTTCTGGTTTCAACAAGACGGCGATCCACCGCACACAAGTCGCATAACAATCGATTTTCTGAAGAAATTGTTTCCGGGCCGTTTGATGTCGAAAAGTGGTGATTTGGACTGGCCACCGCGTTCGCCCGATTTGACGCCGCCTGACTTCTTCTTGTGGGGATATTTGAAGTCAAAGGTTTACGTTAACAAGCCAAGGACCGTAGAAGAGCTCAAGGACAACATTCGTGAAGAAATAGCCGCTATTCCGGCCGAAATGTTGGCGAAATCGATGGAAAATGCTGCAAAAAGGGCACAATACGCCATCAACGCCAGAGGCGGCCATTTGAGAGATATCATATTCAAAAATTGATGTAAACAAATCTACTTGGAACAAATTAAATGATTAAGATTGCCAACCGCCAAATTTTTATTTTTTTCTTTGATTTATATAAAAAAAAAAAACATGGGTCCGTCGAATATGGGCAACCCTGTACTTCTGATATGTACTTGCAGGCAGATCAAGTTTATTTTCAAATTTTGCCATGGTCCCTGCCGTCTCGCAATTTGAAATATTCGTTATCTATCTCACAGTTTTGTTCGTAACTCTTAGACATACTTTATTTAGTAAAGTATCGGGGGTGCCACAGAAATCACTAGCGATTTTCGTATAGTTTCGTAAAAAGCGAATTGAAACCGACTATACAAAGCCAAGTAGATTTGAGTAGTTGATTCCAAATCGCTCTAATTCACCATCAGATCTAGAAGGCGCCAATAGAATGCCAATTAAATTTCACTAACAATTTCTAAATTGATCACAGAATTAAGAAAAATTTACTTAATGTACATCTAGCAACTAAAAGAGTGCGTAATTTGGCACTAACTTTTCATTCCACCGACTAACAAGCATTACTTTTCAAAATGGAAAACTTGTTCGCTTTGGTGTTGCGAGAACATGAATCAATTCCACTTTTGAAAGGTTGCCGTGGAGTGGAATTGAAAACATGCCTGATTATGTTTTTCTTTCTGATAATAAGAAAACACATTTCTAGTAGTGTTGGGTAAAGGTTGGTCATTTCACTGAACATGTTCACATGTTCTTTTTTTTCTAAGTCAACTCACTCAAATCGCTCTTGTTCAATTGTCTTGTTCACTTGCTCTTGTGTTTTCCGCGAGAGAGAGAGAACATGATTACAGACAGATGATTACAAGTGTACAAGTGTGTGTGTACTTCTGCTTGTGCCCCAATCATCATCAGTTGCCAAGCTTAGTTTGCTGTTCATATTAGCCATCTGCTCGTCGCGTATTCTTGGCAACAGTGCTCTTAATGTGTTTTTCGAGTTGGCAACTTATATCCTGGGCATTACGAGACATCTTCTATCAGCTTTCTAAAATCTGGCTCGTCCACAATCCTCAGGGCGTGGTGTCCTGTAGCGATCATTCGAGCCAATTGACAGTCTATTTGCTGGCTCATACACAAAGCTTGTAATTTCGTTGTTGGCTTATAAGTCCGATTTGCTCGACATTGTCCACAAGGGCAGAATTGTCGTGTTTGTTGTTGTTCTGCCGGACAACTGGTTCCACTGCTGCGGGGTGTTCTCATTTAAGATGCCATTTAAGATGCCACATCTAAAGATTGCTTAATACAGAGTTGGCATAAATTGACAACAAACAGTGAACTAAGTTAGCAGTCAGGTAACACTGAACAGTTCACTGAGCTAGATACTGAACAGATGTCAGGGTACAGCGCACAGAACAACACGCAGAGCAAGAAAACAACAGAGCAAGAACAGCGCAAAAGAACAACTCAAGAACAACTCAGAGCAAGGCAGAGTGAACGAGATAGACTGAACAGGACTCGCTGAACAAAAATGAACAATTAAAGAAGAACATGTTCGCTCGCTCAGCTTAAACAACAACTCAATTTTGTTCACTCACTAATGAACAACCCAACACAAATTTCTAGTAAATATTTTCACCATTCCAATTTTTTTTTTGGAAATGCTAAGAAATGCTTTCTTAGTTCAATGTGCGATCACTATAGGAAGAAATTGTGAAATTGCGAAATTCCTAACTATTACTGTTTTCCGTACACTTTGTTGATCATTTTCAATATCTTTTCACTTTATGAATATAGATTATTCACCTAGAAAATTTTTTTTAATTTTTTCTCTTTTGAATGTTGACAAATTCAAATAGTGTTCATTAGGGTGGACGCCGATAAAAAAGTTAACTGATACCATCTTCAACGATTACTTTTAGGGTGTACATAATAAATTACAAAATCAGAAAATTTTAGATCATATTCTAACCTCTGCGAAAAGCATTCAAAGTTTCCACAAATATTACGTATACGACACGTTGTCCGAATCGAAATTTCGTCGACGAACTCATCGTATTATTTTAAAAGTTGTCAAATATGAAATTAATCGAGCAACAAACAAATATGGAGCAGGAATGGAATGTATTTTTGATCGAAAAACTAAGACCTAATTTTGACGATGCCAGCCCATTTCCAATGAAGAGATGCGTTTTATCCACGCTCTTATACGGGACGAAATTTTTATGACTGTCCATTCCAGAAAGTGCGATTAGTGTGGTTTGCAGGTTGAAGTCAGCATTGTCCACGAGCGGGGTTCCAACAAGGGCCATGTCCGCATGAACGCACGGGCCTTCTACAATAGTAAGATACTGCCGATATATTAGTGGAAACCACTTTGAGTGAGCATTTAGGCTACCGCGGGCAATTCGTTGAACTCAATAGACCGCTCCGAATTAAATTGAATTAAATTGATCAAAGAGATAGAGCCCGAAACGAAGAAGGAAT
Source organism: Lordiphosa stackelbergi (assembly GCA_018904235.1). Taxonomy (NCBI): domain Eukaryota; kingdom Metazoa; phylum Arthropoda; class Insecta; order Diptera; family Drosophilidae; genus Lordiphosa; species Lordiphosa stackelbergi. Next base: position 45,285 of record JAEIFU010000241.1, on the reverse strand, counting down.
TGAAGACTATACCGGAAGAAGACTTTGCAGCATATTTTTAAAATTGTAAAAAGTTGGCACAAGTGTAATGCAGTCGAGGAAGACTACATTCAGGGGAATGAAATGAATTTACAATAATAAATAAAGATTTTTTGACTTTTATACAAGTTGCCTGTATTTTTTGCCCATAGTAGTATAGTAGTCCGCATTTTTTTTAGATCCTGAAAGAATGGGAATCATCATATCAAAGTCAATTTATAAACAAATAGACTATTCGCAGGAACGGCTGCAACCGTGATGAACAGCACCGCACCTCAGTTCGTGTGGTACCTTACTTCAAAGATATCCTGATAGCCTCTTGGTGTAAATCTTACTTTCATCTAGAAGTGAACAGCGCAGAATAGTCGAAATTGTTGCAGTAATATACTATTTCGAATAAATATAAAGAATAATAAGGTTGTCAAAAAAGTCTTGCGGTATTTTTTATTGAATTTTCAATTGTTCATAAAATTGGTTATAATAATGCGATTTAAGTCAAATATGCGCCGTTTTGTTCGATGACGAGTTCCCAACGAGATGCCAACTTCATAATGCCCCTCTTATAGAAGCTCGCTTCCCTATTGGCAAAAAACTCGGAGAGCCAATTTTCACAGGACTCTCTTGTGGCCAACTTCCGACTACCAAGCTCGTCCGCCATGGACAGAAATAGGTGGTAATCACTTGGTGCGAGATCCGGACTATACGGTGGATGCAAAATAACCTATCATTCGAGCTCCCGGCGCTTCTGGCGCGTCACCAAAGATGTGTGTGGCCTGGCGTTGTCCTGATGGAAGACAATTCGGCCTCTGTTGATCAAAGATGGCCTTTTCTGCATGAGTGCTGCATTCAAGCGGTCCAGTTGTTGGCAGTACAGGTCCGAATTGAGCGTTTGGCTATAGGGGAGCAGCTCATAGTGGATGATTCCCTGCCAATCCCACCAAACACACAGAAGAACTTTCCTGGCCGTCAAAGGCCAGGCTTGGCCACCGTCTGGGCAGCTTCACCGCTTTTCGACCACGACCGTTTGCGCTTCACGTTGTCGTAAGTGACCCACTTTTCATCGCCAGTCACCATCCGCTTCAAAAACGGGTCGATTTCATACGGGCAAAAATGTTTTTTTGCGTCAAGTCGTGTGGCACCCATACATCGAGCTTCTTTTTGAATCCAAGCTTCTTCAAATGGTTTATAACGGTTTGATGACTCGTGCCCAGCTCTTGGCCGATGCTACGGCTGCTACTATGCCGGTCTCTTTCGATCAATTCAGCGATTTTATCGCAATTTTTGGACGACAGGCCTTAGGGACCGTGGCGCATCTTCGATCACCTCTGCACCAGAACGAAAATGTTGAAACCATCGTTGTGCGGTGGAAACGGAAACTGTATCGGGTCCATAAACTGCACAAATTTTATTGGCAGCATGAGATGCATTTTTGCCTTTATCGTAGTAGTACTGTAAAATATTATTTTCCTCCATGTTTGCGACGCTATAACTCACGAACGACTAAAAACAAACAACAATAAATCAAACACGTGTTAGCGCGTGAAAAGAGGTTTCCAAAAAGCTCTAGCGTGAACCGATGCGACGAATACAACTAGAACTACGCGCTTGCAAAGACAAGCTTGCGGAAATACCGCAAGACTTTTTTATTATATATATTTAGTAAATATTATTTTCATGTGTTTTGGCTATATAAAAAAAAATTCAATGGTCATGGTACCTTTTTGTCAAATGATATGACTTCAAACCAAGTTTACGCCAACTACTTAAAAATTAAACATGTAGGCAAGGGCAACAGTACGTATGAGTGATAAACTTTGAATCCAAGTCGCAGACCCTAAAACTAATTTCTTCTCAAAAATTGTTTTTTGTTATGCCATTTTTAGACGAAAACGCATCGTTAAAAGGGTATCAGTATGGCGCTACATTTTTACATACATAAAATGTCCGACCTAGTGTTCATATATCGAAATCTGTTAGAAATCTATTAATTGGTGAGCATGGGAAATCATTCAACTGACATTGTTTAAAGACATTTTCCAAACATTTTACGAGCTGCAAGGGTATTTAAACTTCCTTATCTTTTCTATTTAACAATACAAAAGCTTAACTAAGAAAGACATTTATTTTAAAACTGCCGACTTAAGCAAATTGCGTGAAAGTCCCGCAAAACTAAGTGCCAGTTTTCCAGTTTAGAAGCTGCACTCAGAACCTAAAACCTTAGAAACACTAAAAACCAAAAATTTTGGTTCTGGTTTCGGTTCAGAATTTTAATCGGTTTTTGTTGCTATACAGTTCCGGTTCTAATTCCGGTTTGATTCTTTAGTTTTAATGCATTTAATATTAAAAATGGCCGAGCTTAGGGACGCAAGCATTAAAAACAAACAAGTTTTTCTCGCTAAGACCCATTTTACGACTGACTGTTTCTATGGCAGCTGTAAGGTATTAGCAGAGTGCAGTAAAAAGAAGACTGTGCAAAGTTTTAGCTCGATAGCTTTAAAACTGAGAGATTAATTTGCGTAGAAGCTGACAGACAGAAACTTATCATACCCTTTGCAAGGGTGTAAAAATTATTCACATACGTTGTCGAACTTTGAATTTTAGAGAATATTTTCACGTTTTGAATCGAATAAGAAACCCACTCAATGTCAACTTTTTAAATTTTTAAACAATATAAATGCCACCCTGCGCATGGGTGACACAAAAAGTAGATTTTTGTGCTTAATTTTTCCTTCTTTCATCATAACAAGTCTCGTCCCAGTGTGCCTGGTGCAAAATATTGATGGCCAAGCTGCCTGGGCTTGTTCGCTGTTTTTTGTAGCATACTTTTTCGGGCTCGTGGGAAACACGAACAATTGCATTTGCATGCAAAATCAAATACAAAACTGGTTGATGCTGCTGTCGTTGGACTGTTGTTTGAAACTTAAGACACTATTTTTAGGATGATTCATGCTGCAGGCAGTGGTGAGTAAAACGAAACGCAGACAAATACACAAACACACAGAGAGGACAGAGATTAACACGCAGTGGAAGAGACAGCAACAACAGCCAGGAGGATGATAATGATGTCCAGGCAAGAAGCGCAGCAGCAGTGAAGTCAAATAACAAAACTAAAATTCTGCCAATGTCACAAAAAATCAGCAGCTTGGAAAATTCATTCATGAAATGCGTGTGTTGTGGGGCGTGTATCTGCTTCTCTCTTTTTCTCTCTCTGTGTGTGTGTGTGAGCGGATGATGATGATGATGACACAAAAATAAAAAATAAAAACGACTTTCAGATTTTATCGACTTGTAACACGTGGCCAACAAATCGTTTTCATTTCGAATTTGACTTCATATCAATTCATTTCAGAGCTATTTCTGGGTTAAAGATTTGCACGATTCTTATTTCACCAGAATTCATAACGCTCAGCCTGGCCGTGTCTGCTGTGTGAATCTTATTTTTCCACTTAATGGATGCTGGACATGAGCTTAACTGAAGTTTTTGGTTGAATAAAGCAGGCAAATTCATTTGAAGGCAATTTGTAACAAAGCTGTTCAACGGAACTAGGGGGAGAGAAAAATATTACAGGTTTTCAGAAACAAAATGTGAAGGGGCCACAGTTACAATATAAAGTATGTACATTTAGCCTTGATTATTAAGCTTGGCGGGGTCTGAAGTGTCTCTTGATTTGTGACGTTGCAAAGAAAAACTAACTTACTTGCTTACTTTTAGCTTGAAGCTTGTCATTTTCAATATGGGTCCCCCCACTTAGGGTCATTATCGGACAGTCCTTTTATATAGTATGATCCCGTGGTTGCTTCAAACTAAGGAAAACAGAACACGAATAGAATAGCAAACTCTCGCTGTACTTACATCACTCAGTGCTAATAAAGACAACTTTAGAGAAGCAAACGAATATGTTTTTGGTGGGAAAGCAAGCAAAACAACACCATAATTCTGTAGCAAATAAAGCTGAAGAAAGAGCTAAAATTTGTTAAACATTTAAATTAGAGTTCTCGAAGAATCGTACAAGATGTTGTACCTCAGTGCAATAAATATATGTGCATTCACATTTTTGGAAAAACCTTGTTTTAAACCAAACGATTCAAGCCAAGTATATTTTTTACTTATAGCTCTAGAGCCAGTAACTAAGAACTGCCTTACAGTACTTCAATATTTATTAACAAAAAATTATTATTTAACAAATGTATTTCATTCTTAGGAAACAAGTAAATGTGCATTTTATATAGTTCTTAAAATTTTGTATTAAGTTCAAACTTTTGATCAACTTTAATAGTTCATGTGCTTTCCTTTTGCCTCTAAGACTTTTGCAAGGCGGTTTGGCATGGAATCTGCCAGATTTTGGAGAGATTCATTGCTTATTAACTCCCATTCTGCAAGCAGAGCGTACTTTAAATGCTTAATTGAGTCGAACTGCCTCCCACCTTTATAAATCCTGGCTGAGAGGATACCCCAGAGGTCCTCAATTGGGTTCAAGTCAGGACTGATAGCCGGCCACTCCAGTACAGGTATTTTTCTTGAAGAAAAATAAGCCTTTGTGGCTTTTGATGTGTGAATTGGAGCGTTGTCCTGTTGAAAAATCCATCTATCTTCGTAAAGATCGTCTGCAAAATCTATTAATTCACTCTCCAACAATTGAATATAGATTTCTGAGTTTGTTCTTATTGGAATTAAACATAGCCGAGACTTTCCTGCATATCCGAAACAGGCCCAAATCATCAGTGATCCACCGCCGTGATTCCTCTTATGGCGAGTTTCTCTTGGTTTTCTAAGTCACGCCAATACTTATGACAGCCATCAGGACCATCAAGATTAAGAAAGGTTACAACTTTCAGTTAAAATTTGATGGATCCGTCTTCTACCGACATTGAGCTCTAAATGACGTTTAATGCCTGTACAAGACATGTGATTGTTTACAGCCAGGCGCTTAATCTCACGCTTGCACCTATCGTCGATGTGGCTCGGTCTGCCACTGCGTTTAATCTGACCATAGGAGCTTGGATTTTTAAAGAAATTAGCTATCGTATTTCTGTGTCGAGACACTCTGGAAGCTATTTCAGTGATGGTAGCCCCGCCTTCGTTCAATCCTTGGATTCGTCCGCGTTCCTCAGCTGATAAATGTGTTCCACGCGGCATTCTTAGGAAAATTTAAAAATTTTTTTGTGTTTCTGCAACAACTACTTAATTTACTCTCAACTTTTCATTTTTTATCAAAACACATCCAATTTGTTGCACGCCGACCATTAGATGCACACTAGCAACAAGCTGATTTGCACATAAACTTATTTCCTAAGAAAATCAAATCTCGCCACTCAAATGTGTGATAACGGTACTAAGAATGATGACCAAAGAAGAATTATGCAAAAGCATTCTAAAAATAGATAACAACAAAAGACTTTTGCATACCTAGAACATATGTTCTGTTACTATTGAGGAAGAGAGAAACGAAAACATATTTGCACATATACTTATTGCACTGAGGTACTTATGTACTTAATGAAGACAAGCAAGTGCTGTACACAGTCTTCGTAGCCTAATATACTGATTAAAAAATGAAGTATTTCAGGCATTTATTAATAACTAATTTGGGGAAAGAGGAAGTGGTAAACCCCCCCATGTGCGTTCTAACACTTGTTTCATTATACACTTGAAAAGTGTATTATAATATTGCCACATAAAGTATATAGATTCTTGATCAGCATGACGAGCTGAGTCGATTAAGCTTTGTCCGTCCGTCTGTCCGTCTGTCCGTCCGTCCGTCTGTCTGTTTCTATGCGAACTAGTCCCTCAGTTTTGGAGCTATCGAGCTGAAACTTTGCACAGAGTCTTCTTTTTACTGCACGCTGCTAATATGTCGGAACCGACCGGATCGGATGACTACTTCTTGTAGCTGCCGTACAAATGTTCGTTCGGAAAATAGGTTTTAGTAAGACAAACTGTTTTGTTCTCAATATTATTGCTCTCAAACACGGTCATGGGTACTATGTAATGTTTTTAAGCTGATCTGCGAAGTTTGGTCGAAGTCGCTAACCGTTGAGACAAGCTATTTCAAGTGTATCAAAACTTCGGTACAGACGAAGTTAGCTTTGCTTTTCTCGTTTTATTTTGTGTCATTATTTAGAACGGCTTATTTAATGATAGACAAATTAAACATTAAATCCATTTAGTAAGCAGCGAAGCGCGCGGGTCTACTAGTTTATTATATAAAATTAAACATAATCAAAAAATTATTTTTCGACCTCAAACTTAATGGAATTAACGGTTTCCTGAAAAAAGGGAGGTCAGTTATTTTTTGTAATCCCTGTAAAGTCGTCTCCAATTGCACAATATTGCGCTTTAGTGATACAAAACTAATGCCAAGGCGTCGCACTGTGGGGCGAAAAGGCTAAAATCGCTCCATAACTCAGCGAAGCCCTGTAGCCCAAAAATGTTGATGCCATCTTTTTAAGAGTATTAAGGTATTACAAAAAAAAACTTGAAAGTTAAAAATATTTAGCGGAATTTTTTCTTTTTAAGAAATAAAATATCAACAATTTTTACTAATTTTTGCGAAATAATTTTTTTTCGATTCTTTGCTAAAATTATTAAGTTTAATTTTTTTCACAATCGAAAGAGTATATCCTATAGTTTTCGTGTTAAATTTTTAAAACTTTTTAGTTTTCAAAGAAAATTATAAAAATAACAACACAACCAATTTCGTATTTTATTCAACAATTTTCTTTATTCCTCATCGCTTCTTTAATTTGAATAAGAGTACTCTTCTTTAACTTCAGGTACATTTTCTAATAGATCTAAAGCTGATTTTATCATACGATTTTTTTTTCCTGTTTTTGGGAATGCCTCGATACTAGGGGATCCGAGGTAATGAACATTCGATTCAGAACATGGAGGTTGGTCTTTTCCCGACTGTGTTTTTGTCGAAAAATGTTCTTTGGTTCGTGCTTCCTGGGCCTCTTCGTTTAACTGACCAATTGGGAGCAATGCGTTATTAATTATTACCGGGCCATGAATAAATAATTTATGTAAAGTTGGCGTCATATTATAACAAGAGTACAAATTTACGAAATGCAGCAGTCTCCAAGGCGTAATTTTTGAATTTGTCTATATTAATATCAGTTGCATGAAACACCTATTAATGTTGTGTGCATTCTTTTATGCAAACCGATGTCTGTCTTTGTCAGATGTCGAAGGTGACCGGATGTGTAAAAGGTAATTTCTAAAGATTTTGTATCCAATAAAGAAAGAAAAAAGAGGTTCCTACAAGCACTAAGTACAATCTGTTTAATGCCTCAGTGCGGGCAATAATGTGTTATGGTGCACAAGAATGGGGGATACGACGATACAAGGAAGTGGAAAGTCTTCAAAGATACTTTCTTAAGAAAATTTTTCGTCTACCTCAATACACACCGAACAGGATGCTATATCTGGAGCCCGGACTATCGCTTCTTCATTTATGTACAGCTAACCTGCATTTCGACTACATGCAAAAAGCCTTATCCATGGAGGAAAAATGGGTACCTAGGATTTTGGCAGAGCACCTTTTAAAAGAGCGACTACAATGTTTTAGAGAGTGGGACAGTCTAGCCACGAAAAAAGGGAGTTCGATTGAATCTTGAAGATAACGCAACATGGAAAACTTGGGCTAGGAATATTACGGTTAAAATGGATGCAGTATATAGGATGAAATTTGTTGAAGAATCCCGAAGAAGCTCAGAGCGTTTGATCTATAGGCAACTGCACTCCGACCTGGGAGAGAATAACTATTTCTCCGATGAGTTTCCCATTAAAGGAATAAGAAGTGTTTTCATGGCCAGAGGTGAAATTTTAAATTTGAATTTTCGTCCAAATGTCACGAGAAATGACACAAACTGCCCTTTGTGCAACTAGAGGGAGCAAGAAAATGTCATCCATTACATTGGAGGTTGCCCTATTCTGCGGGAACTCCGGCTCTCAGTTTTCGGAAAATGTACATTTTTTCCGCACGAAGTAATAAATATCCTCAACGGCGCGGACTGGTCAAAGCACAGAGTTATGTGATTAAAGCCTTAGCATATAGAAACAGAATCATAAAGGGATTATTTTAAAAAGGAAATTTAGTTTTTAGTTTGTTGTAAATCCTGCTAGCACTAATTCGCAAACCCAAAGCGCGTGGCTGAACGATCTGGTATATGGGGAAGACCCGGGAAGCCAGGTGTATTAAGCTACTTGTAGAGGTTGCGAGGCGGTGAGCGACAGACGGTTCTTTTAACCAAGTCGCCGAGTAACTAAACTTTTTATTTTTAATTTTTTTGTATACCATTCCTTAGATTTATATAAATTTAAGTAATTCTATTTACAAAAAGATATGAAGAAATAAAAAACCAACTACTACTACTACTACTACTACAAAAAAATAAAGGAAAAACTTATGTTACAAATAAGCACAAATATGAATACGTTCTGTATAAATGAAAATATAATGTAAATTTTTTAAATAAATATATATGGGCTAATCCTAATAATTTTTCCATTAAGCACAACTGTGTAAAAAATATTTTATTTTTTTTCCGCTTGACTTGAAACTTGGTTTGTAAGCATAGTACGCGAAATAATTCGACACGTGTTTTCCCGATTTTCGAAAATCCGCCCACAAGGAAAACGGCCGGAAAATACTGCATGGAATAATTTTTTTTCATCCGATTGGCTTAAAACTCGGTTTGTAAGAATAAAATTTGAATTAATTTGTGATTTCATTTTCTGATGTTGGAAATACCGATTTTGCTAGTTTGGCCTCGATATTTATCAATTATTAATATTAATATTATTTAAACACACTTTCTGTTACTTTGAGGTTATGTTTTTCGGATTCTCTACCACCTAGAGCAATTTAAAGCCCAATTTAAAGCGTAGAACAATATTGCTTACATATTTTGAAGCTTGAGTATAACAACATTTGGACTTTGGACAACTTTAAATTTCTGCCCTTGGTTTAAAAATTTTCGGATTAGCCCATATATATTTTATATAAACATTTGTGTATGTATGGAATACTATGTATATATACGGTTGTCAAAAAAGTCTAGCGCTATTTCCGCAAGCTTGTCTTTGCAAGCGCGTAGTTCTAGTTGTATTCGTCGCATCGGTTCACGCTAGAGCTTTTTGGAAAGCTTTTTTCACGCGCTAACACGTGTTTGATTTATTGTTGTTTGTTTTTAGTCGATCGTGAGTTTTAGCGTCATGGAGCAAAATAAAGAGAAAATACGGCATATTTTACAGTACTACTACGATAAAGGCAAAAATGCATCTCATGCTGCCAATAAAATTTGTGCAGTTTATGGACCCGATACAGTTTCCATTTCCACCGCACAACGATGGTTTCAACGTTTTCGTTCTGGTGCAGAGGTGATCGAAGATGCGCCACGGTCCGGAAGGCCTGTCGTCGAAAATTGCGATAAAATCGCTGAATTGATCGAAAGAGACCGGCATAGTAGCAGCCGTAGCAGCCGTAGCATCGGCCAAGAGCTGGGGCATGAGTCATCAAACCGTTATAAACCATTTGAAGAAGCTTGGATTCAAAAAGAATCTCGATGTATGGGTGCCACACGACTTGACGCAAAAAAACATTTTTGCCCGTATGGATGCATGCGAATCGCTTCTGAATCGCATCAAAATCGACCCGTTTTTGAAGCGTCCATCAGGACAACGCCAGGCCACACACATCTTTGGTGACGCGCCAGAAGCTCCGGGAGCTCGGATGGGGGGTTCTTTTGCATCCACCGTATAGTCCGGATCTCGCACCAAGTGATTACCACCTATTTCTGTCCATGGCGAACGAGCTTGGTAGTCGGAAGTTGGCCACAAGAGAGTCCTGTGAAAATTGGCTCTCCGAGTTTTTGGCCTATAGGGAAGCGAGCTTCTACAAGAGGGGCATTATGAAGTTGGCATCTCGTTGGGAACCCGTCATCGAACAAAACGGAGCATATTTGACTTAAATCGCATTATTATAACCAATTTTATGAACAATTGAAAATTCAAATTAATCCCGAATATCAGGCGCAGATCAATTTCGGACGTTCAAGAAAGCTATCTCGAATAGAACAAAACAGGGTTCAAAAAGAAGGATCAGTTTAAGGTAGGCGAGCCGAAAACCGGGATCAAATTGTTGATCGCTGACAGGCTGAACTCAATAAATTACGGGATCAACCCGTTATTAATCCCTTTTTGACTGAGTTGATCCCGAATGGATAAATTTTTTAGTTCAGTGCACCAAGTTTCCCACAACTTTCACAAATGTACCAATCAATGTAGACTTCCCTTAAGTTAGTTTTTCCAGTCTATAATTGATTGCCTGGCCCAGCCCAATTCGTCTTTCAGAAACATAATTTTAAAATCGTCGACTTCATAAATGAAATCTAAGAGTTTTGCATTAATGGATTAATGGTGTATTCATACAATGCAAGTCCACACGCTTATCCAGAGCTTTTAGGTTTTTCTTATAGTTGTCCTTAATATAGGCTTTTTCTATGCAAATTGATTCAGCTTGAGATCCTTGTAGTCTGTCAGTTTTGAAACCTACTGCACCCTGCCAATATGTTGGAATCATCCGGATCGAATGACCGGATCGTATAAGAATAACGGCATTGCATTCTGAAATTCAGCAATTATGAATTCTATATGCTTGTTAGAAACTTGATGTCGATATGCTTGCCTTGGAGCGCGGACTGCGTCTCAGCCTCAAACAACTCAGAACTGACTTTGACAAGTTAGCGGTTTATAGATGAGAGCGAGCCTAAAATACGTGATATCTTGATACATTCTTAAGCCTTGGACACTTTTCAAGTGGAACTTTTTTTGAGCTGCAGCCGCTGCTGCTGCTTTCGTCACTAGGGTGCAGCACATGCTGACCTGATGACAAAGTTAAATTGCTCTTCTCTTGCGGATATGAATATGGTTGTGTGTAAGTGTGTGTTTGGTACATGTGTGGGCGCCTAAGAACTAAAAGTTGAAATCATGTATTGTCATTTGGGGCTTTGCTCGGTAAGCCCACGCACACAGCGACCGACAGACGGACAAAGTCTCCCTGTCATGGCACTCGAAATGTTATTAAAATTTAGAAAACGTTGCAAATGCAGCAAAAGTTACGACATCAAAAATGTACCGCAGCAGCAGCGGCACCCACACCCACACACACACACACTCTGTCTGTGGCTTGGCCAAAGAGTTGGCACAACGTTTTCAGCCGAAAGCCGTTGCCAACTATGTAGACAGCTGCTGCTGCCACTGCTCCTCCTGGGGCACACTGATTACAATGCCTGAATGTGAGAGACAGATAGATATACACTGAGTGAAAGTGCGAGAGACAGGGACGGAGTGAGAGTGAGAGAAAGAGCAGCCATAAGAGCAACACAACAACCAAAACACTTGAGTTCTTGCACACGGCACAAAGTGCGACCATAAGAGTGAAGGCGGTTGAGGTCGGGCTTCCTTTTGCCATAAGTACGTACTCACATACATATGAACGTGTGTGTGTGTGTGTGTGTGTGTGTATGTATGTATGTGTGGGCAGTTTCTAGTTTTTATTTGCTGCGAAAAGTGCACCGTTCCAAAGCCCATATAGAAAGATTTGACAGTGGGCTGCATTTGCCTCTTCCCCAGAAACAAATTCTCAACTAAAACTGAAGTTCAAGACCAAACTAGTTTTGAAATTTACAAAAATATGGAAGGATCTGGGAGTGGAACTACCACCTAAAAGAACGGTCAGTCTGAAATGTTGGCTTTATTTCGTAGTTAAATTATAAGGCTTAGGTAAGTAATAGCGACTCTCCGCACAAATACGTATCGAATCCATCTCTAGAATAGAAATTTTGTCTTTATCGGGGTGCCACAGAAACCTCTTCCAACCAAATTCCAACCGAATTCCAATTCTTAGGTGCTGCAGAAATTTCTTTTGGTTGGTTTCAAAACTCTAATGTTGTGTTAGGAGATTTTGCAAAGCTCTTTTCTCACTAGCGCCTTTTGTCGAAGTGGCGCTCTCTACATGATGGCTAGCAGATTAAGGAATGGAAACTAATAACTCATGTTTGGCGATAACTAATTTTTAAATTTTTCATTATATTGGAGAATGTGACTTAAAATTGAATTATTATTTAAAAATGCATCATAAATCATATAACACAATCAAAAAATTTCAGTTAATCATTAAATTAACCCACATCTAAAATAAGGGAAATTTTTTGGGGTGAGATTCAGCCCTGTTTTTAGAGATGGAACATCAATTGGAACATCTGGTGTTCCAACTAGATATTCTAATTAGAAAATTAAATCTCTAGAAGTTCTGTGGCACCAACGAATTTTGCGAGAGATTTACAAACTAACCGTCGGCAAAATCTCTAGAGATTTCTGTGGCACCCCCGTATATTACAAATGATATGGTCAGGGGAGACGCTCTGCTAAATGAAAATTCGCTATAGTCATCTGTCCATTACATTTGTTATCTTAAAGTCGGTTGGTCGATGATTTTAAATACGGCAGAAGAATCCTGGCAAAGACTTTTTAGCAAGGCTGCAAACCTCTAAAGGGTTCGAAGCAGTGTTTAAATTGCTTTACTTATAGCAGCAAAAGTTGTAAAATTCTGATTAACTTTGCAACAAGTTTTTAAAAATCTCAGTAGTCAGTGTCAAATCAAAATTAATAAATCGAAAATTGTAACTTAGGAAATGAAATCAGCAGTCGGTGCCTTGAAAGTTTTTCATTTGATTGACTGCGACTTTTTGAATTATTGTAAGTCTATTAAAACAGTTGATGACTACTTCGACAGTCGACACTCTGTGCTTTGAAAGGTTTTCATTTGATTGGCTTATCCAAATATTGTAGAGGCCAAATTAAATTTTTTAATGTACAAATTGATATATTATGTGACAATATGGGATTATCTACAGATGCTAAATCTGCCGTAAGTCTAAGCTTTTGTTTGTGTGGGGCCTCCATTATCAAAGATATTTATTAAGACCCGCTAATAAAGAATGATTAAAACGCGAAAAGGCTAAGAAGAGTTAAAGATAGTAAAAATCACACCTAATTATCCCAGATGCAAAGCATGAGCGCAATTTTACGTTAAAGGTTGTCAGCGCAATTACTTCAGAAATTAGTTTTTCCAGACAAAATTCATAGCTGTAGGACTGTGATAACACTAAACCGCGATAATATACCACGGATGACCAATATGTGGCAAAAATGCAAACTTCAAAACTAAATTATATTAGAAGCACGGTCGACACCAATTAATTTCTGCACTTAAATTCTTTATAATTCGCGATCCATTGAGAAAAAAATAATTCACAAATTTTCTATGTAACTTACCTTAAAGTAAACTTTTACCAAATCGGTAACCCCCTGACCGAAAATTCTGCGAAATTTCAGAAGTTTTCAGCCTTGGATTATTCATCTTCGTTGGGCACAGCTGTACATTTTGATAGTTGAACTTTGAAAAATTAGCATTTTTATACCCTGTACCCATTAAAAATGGGTAAAAGGGGATAATGAAGTTGTGCAAATGTATGTAACAGGGAGAAGGAAACATCTCCGACCCTCTAAAGTATATATATTCTTGATCAGCATCAATATCCGAGTCGATTTAGCCATGTCCGTCTGTCCGTCTGTCTGTATGAACGCGTCGATCTCAGAGTTGGTAAGAGATAGAGGTTTGACATGTATGGAACAAATGGCTCTTTTATCTGTACGCAGATCAAGTTTGTTTCAAATTTTGGCCACGCCCCCTCCCGCCCCCGCAATTTGGAAAAAACGTTATATTTCCCACAGTTTTAAAGATAGACGTTTTGTACCTTCTAGAGATAGTTAGTAATTAGCAAAATAAATCGATTTGTCGAAGAAATGATAAAAATCGGATCAACGGTTTAGAAGTTATGAGCAAAAAAGCGAACCAAGCCCGCCGCCACCACCCCACCCACCATAAAAAAAATGTTGCATACTTTTCGGATGGTCACCCTAAGGAACGCAGGAGCACTATTAAACATGTTTTTTCATGACTAACGGGTTTATCGAATTCGTTTAGAGCCGACTTTAACTTACGCTCTCGTTGTCAATTGTACAGGGTATATTGAAGTCGGGCTAATCGACTGCAACGGTCTTACTTGTTTATACTAGTGTTGTCACAGTAATATGTACATTTAAGAGTAAATATTTTTTTTGTGTGGAAAAACTAATTTCTGAAGTAAATATCGGTTTATTGACCATGGAGAACCTTCAATTCTTATGTGCAAGAATATGTTTCTAAACGAAATTTAAGGTCCGTGGTCGTAACTTCATGTTCAACTTTGAATACCCACCATTGGTCATCCGTGGTATATTACCGCGGTTGAGCGTTATCACCGTCATACTGCTTTTAGTGTACATTTTTTGTATAGAAGAAAACATTTCTGAAGTATTTAGCGGCTCTTTGACCATGGACAACCTTTTACTTAGACTCGTGCTCTTGCATTGTATCTGGGATCATTTGGTTTAATTTTTTAATCTTTTTGATTCTCCTTGACCTTTTCGCGATATAATAATTGTTTTGTAACAGTCTGTCCGCAAGGCAGATATTTCATATGATATTCATGTTTATGAGGTTTTCGGGTTTTCTATATGCAATGATATGCTTCAACGCACTGTATAAAATCCGTTGTTGGAACTTCATGTTCACCTTTGAACATTCACCATAGGTCATCCGTGGTATATTATCGCGGTTAAGTTTTGTCACCGTCATACAATTATGAATATACATTTTTTGGCTGGAAAATCAATTTCAAGTATTTAGCGGTTCTTTGACCATGGACAACCATTAAGGTAGAATTGCTCTCATGCTTTGCATCTGGGATGATTTGGTGTGATTTTTACTATATTTGACTCTTCTTGGTCTTTTCGCGATTTAATCATTCTTTAGTTACGGTGTCTTAATAAATATCTTTGTTTATAAAGGCCTCCACACGCACTTTTTTCTCAGATTTACGCGAGATTTCTCATCTGCTCAACAATACCAGATTGTTACCTAACAGAGAAATATGTCAATTATTCGATACAGCAGGGATATAGAATATATGAGATGTGGCCCTAACAATATTTAGAAATGTCGCAGTCAATCAAATGAAAAACTTTCAAGGCACCGACTGCTGATCTGGTTTCCTAAGTTACAATTTTCGTTTTTTTGATTTTGATTTGACACTGACTACTGAGATTTTCAAATCAGAAGTTTAAGCAGCAGTCAAAAACATTGGTTCGAAGCATAGCTGTTAAATAATGATTACTAATCGTAATCATTACATATTTGATTATTTTTTTTTAAAGGCAAGTAATGATTACATTACGACTATTTTTTAGTTTTACTCGATTACTAATTGATTACTTTCAGAAATAATCAAAAATAATCGGGATTATTTAGGATTACCAAAAAACAAAAAAATCAAAAGTAATCAAAAAGTAATTCGACTACTTTACAAGATTATTTTTGAATATTTTTGATTATTTCAAAAAAAAGCATAGCCAGATTTGTGGTCCTCAATGATTTTATATAGCACTTTTAGCTGCCTACTGAACTTGTCGGTAATGGCGTAGGTTAAGGCCTATGACTGAAGGCAATGAGTCCTAGGTTCAAGTCCCAGTTTGGGACATGCATTTTTTTTTTTTTTGTAATCTAGAATTTTAAAACAATTGCATTAGCTCCCGGTACCAGTTAATGCTATTAAGCACAACAAGGAAATTATGTATTGTTTCTTCTTTTCATTTCTAGTGTAATGGCCTGCATTATAACTCCCTCCAGGACTATCAACATCTCGTTTGAAATGACTCTTCGGTTCATCGCCTGAAGTTCCGGTTTCGAGCTGAAGCTAGTCAGTAAAAATGTAATATTGGTTCTACAGCCCAAAAGGGCAAAGTCAAGCTTCTCGCAATCTCTTGGCGTGTGTGCGCTTATAATTTTTTGCACAAGACAAACAGACCTACAGTTTAACTCCAAATCCGAACGGCAAAGTTTGAGAAGCTTTTTCTGGCTTGTTACTTCACAGCTGGCGCCAGTAGCTCGTAAAGGGGACCGGATGTGTAAAAGCTATTTTCTACCGAAAGAAAAACCTTTTTTGTTAGATCGTCCGAGGCGAGATTCAACCCTAGTTAGTAGCTACCTCAGTCAGTAGATCTTATAATTTATAGGATATCGGACGGACATACAAAGGTCAATCGACTCAGCTCGTCATGCTCGTCATATATTTTATAGGGACGGAGATGATTTCTTCTATGTGGTGCACACTTCTTGGAAACATTACAATAATCATTTCAATAGCATAAACTGGTACACGGGAGCTAATGTAATTGTTTTAAAATTCTAGATTACAAAAAAAAAAAAAAAAATGCATGTCCCAAACTGGGACTTGAACCTAGGACTCATTGCCTTTCAGTCATAGGCCTTAACCTCTACGCCATTACCGACAAGTTCAGTAGGCAGCTAAAAGTGCTATATAAAATCATTGAGGACCACAAATCTGGCTATGGCTTTTTTTGTGAAATAATCAAAAATATTCAAAAATAATCTTGTAAAGTAGTCGAATTACTTTTTGATTACTTTTGATTATTTTTGATTATTTTTTGGTAATCCTAAATAATCCCGATTATTTTTGATTATTTCTGAAAGTAATCAATTAGTAATCAAATATTTTTAACCAAGGGGATTATATAATCATTACAATTCTTTTTAAAAAGTAATGTAATTGATTACTAATCGTAATCGCAATTTAACAGCTATGGTTCGAAGCAGGGTTGTGCCGCTGTCATTATTTTTATTAATAAGCATTAACAATTGGTAATGCCAATTGATAATGCTCAATTTTAATTGGCATTAAATCTGGAAATGCAAATTCAACATTTTTAAATTGGTATTATAATTTTCAATTCCAATTAAAATATTTTGAATTGGCATTGAAATTTAAAATAAAACAAGTGTAATTCAAAATTTTCAATTGGCATTGAATTGAATGTCAAAGCGCGTTTAGCGCTATTGAATGAGTAAATGTTCAGTGAATTTTATTGTGGTATCAATATGACTTCTTGCGAAACCAACAACGATGTCGATTCCGACCATAGTATTAAGGATCCATGCTATCAACCGCAGCCTCCAGACTTTACCATCAGCGAAGCTAGCCTGAATTCTGCTGATATCCCGATTGAAGAGAGAACGAAGCCTCTAATCTTGAGCGGTAAATACTTCGAAACGGTAAGTAAAGTACCAAATACCAGGGAAGAGTGTTGCGCAATGCACTCGATATGGTAATTCATCGTTTTTCATGTACTGTTGTTCGTGATGAACAACATTGTGGCTTCACCAACTGTGCTGGGTCAGAGTACCTCCAGCTGCCACCCAAGATCATTTTGGAATGAATGAAATAAATAAATTGAATAAATTGAATTTATTTTATTTTTATGCCAATAAAAAAATTTGAGTAAAAATTATTTCATTTTAATGCCAATTGAAAATTTTAAATTACAAATTTTTTATTTTAATTTCAATTGAGAATTTTGAATTAAAATTATTTCATTTCAATGCCAAATAAAAATATTTGAATTGGAATAAAAATTTATAATGCCAATTCAAATTTTTTTTGAATTATCATTTAAATTTAATTCTAATTCAAAAATAATGCTAATGCTTTGGGACCCAACCCTGGTTCGAAGTATGCAAAATCTACTAATGTCAAACTAAACTTCAGTAATAAAGTTCGTTAACTACTAAATATAGAGTCATAGTCCAAATCAAGAAATGCTTTTGTTGCTTATGAGCAACCTACAATCTTCATAGTTAATGCAACTTTTCTGCTCTGGAGTTGTCATTTAAAAGTTATAGACGGAGTATAAAGTGTTGACGTGTGACGTGTTGACTCTTATTATACTTATTCTTAGTATAATTAGCCTTCTAGATGTGAAGATCAAAAAGTGTGCAATAGCTCCATGTGATAACGCGCCATTCCATGCGTTGTTCATTAAGTGCAGAGTCAATCATTTAATCATTCCGAATCATTTTGCCTGTGTTTTTCTAAAAACTGAAAAAACGAGAGAGCAAATCCGAAGTAGGGATTGCCACCAAACTTCGCAGATCAGCTTTAAAACACATAATATTAGCAATAACTGAGTTTAAGAGCGCTAATATTAAAAACAATGCAGTTTTTCTCACTAAAACACATTTTCCGACCGATCATTTCTATGGCCGCTACAAGAAGTAGTCATCCGATCCGGTCGGTTTCGAGAAGAAGAAGACTCTGTGCAAAGTTTCAGCTGGATAGCTTCAAAACTGTGGGACTAGTTTTCGTAGAAACATACAGACGTACGGACAAAGCTTAGTCGACGCAGCTCTTCATGCTGATCAAGAATAAATGGACATACTTTATGTGGTCGGAGAAGATTCCTTCTATGCGTTGCAAACTTCTGGGAAAAATTATAATACACTTTTCAAGTCGGATAGAATGGGTCGCTTAAGTTTTTGTGTACAGCGATGTCTCTGATCCATGTAGAAAATTATGAGGCGGAGAACCAGCAGCATATGCTGCGCGATTCCCTCCATTCCCTTCCAATCCAAAGAAATATGTCCCCGTTTCCTATTCCTCCAAAACCCTTAACCAAAAATCAATCGAATTTTTTCCCTAGTTAAGTTAAAAATGTTCTTGAGAACGGAACAATATCAACTCAAATCAATTTTTTAACGGATCAACATCACTGTGGTGTAGGTTGGGGTTTTTATTCGGCCATCTTCCCTTCCTGCAGTCAAAACACTTTTTGGCTTAGGTTTTCTCCTACGCGTTTCGGCAATTATATTGCCTTTCTCAGGGAGTCTATTTTAGTGGACGTCATTGTTTTGTTGTATTGCACGGTTGTTTGTCTCTGTAAGTTGTTTTATTCGTCAAGTTTTTGTATTTGTTTGAATCGTTATGTTGTTTTGATGTTCCCTTTGTGATTGCCGCTGAGTAAAAAAACAAAAAACATCTTGAGTTAAATCTACTCGTATTTTTCCCTCTCCATGGGTTCAGTTCGGTTTACAACTGGTTTGCATCCCTGAAAGAATCTTAAGAATCTGCCAAAATATATATAAATTTTCGTTGTTCACAATTTTCCCAATTTTTTTGTTTTTAGTAATTTTATACGAATGTCCTAGGGCTTGCCTAAAGCATTCCATTTTAAATTTTCGTTCATTTTTAATATAAAATTGACTTTTACACCAATGAAAACAGGGAGTGTTGCGGTCGAGTGCCCCGACAGCAAAATACTCTGTACCAAGTAATGTGGTTCCTATGGCTTTGAATTCCTTTTATTTGTTATTTAATTTTTTTAAATAAATCTTCGCTATTTTTGCTCGGATCTTATTGTGGTATACAGAACAGACAGATATTGGGCCTAACTTAATTTATATAATGTCACTAGGTTCAAACTTAAAAATTGTAGCTCTGACAGTTTTTCGCGGTTAAAGGAGAAGGATGAGGAATTCACTAAAATGCAAAAACTTGTGGCTCTACCTCTTATAGTTTGTAAGATCAACGCGATTATACAGAGAGAGAGAGACAGTTCTTCGCTGCTAAAAGATGGAGAAGGTAAAATTTTCCAAAGCTGCAACAAACTCGATGTGTATACAGTATACATTACATACGTGCCAAAAATTGTGGCTCTATCTATTACAGTCTATTACTGAGATCGACGCGTTCATACAGACAGACACACGGACAGACGGTCATGGCTAAATCGACTCGGCTGTTAATGCTGATCAAGAATATATATATATACCCTATGGGGTCGGTAGTGCTTCCTACTGTCTGTTATACAATTTCACAATCTCCTTTTACCCATTTTTAATAGAGCAACGCTTAACATTCTCCTTGTCAGAAGCGTTTTAATCAGGGCTTAAAACCTCATAAAAATCAACTGGGGTTCCCTCCGGGTTTCGAACCCGCGAAATTTTTTGGGTTCGGGTTTACGGAGTGGGTTCAGAAGGTCGCTAAACCAAGATTCGGGTTCGAACCGGGGTTCACGAATAATTTTGTTCAGAAAAATTGTACGTAAATTGAAACAACCAAAAGTTTAGAGGCTTGATAATATAATATTTGAGCTTGGAACATCGAACGTTTAAGCAGGCTCCAGGTCAATAAGCCATGAAGCAATGAGTATAAGAGACAAAATTTTCGCTGCTCAATTTTGAGCGGTGTTAAGCGATAGTCCGCATTGAGAGTCCTATTGTCCGCATAGCAAATCACAGTGGTTAGAGCGAGACGGACATAGTTCCAAATGCTCTCAGAGAGCGCAAGCGAGAGCAAACAGCTGACTAATTTCTGACAGAAACGGAGTCGATACCGACTCTATACTAAATTTATGTTTGTTCACAACTTTTAAAATAAGACACGCACACACCACATAGGAGGATGATGGACTGTACAGCTGTTTCAAGACCCTCGCAGTTTCATCATCAACAGGCTGTGCCTATCTTCTGCAAGTTTTTGGAGGCCATCTCATGCTAGCATTGCTGTGACTGTTTGGGAGTTCCAAAGGCAGCACAAGTGCAAAACAGACAACTCCAAATTGACAGAAGACTTTGTGTATCTGTGTGCACCCATTTCGCCTTTCTGTATTAATGGGACAAATTCTCTATCATCAGATAACGCAGTGTATAAATTAAACATTAGATTGTCTAACAGCAATCTTTCATTATTATTGACTATAGCTGGATAAAACACACATATGAGTAGAAAAAGTGCGCTAGACTAATACTTGTATTTAAGGAACAGCAAATACAACAATTGCGACATTGTTAAGTTCTTTACATGTGTATATCGCTTTTCCAAAACTTTAAAGCTTAAAGCATTTCATCTTTTTCAGAAGATAAGCATGGTAAAGAATCGTGTATTCTTTGATTTACCTTTTTTAAAGCTTTTACTTATAAGTTCCTTTTGAATATTATATAAATAAAGCAAAATGATTCTCCAAAAGCTGTTTTTATTCCAAGGCTTAAAAATGGTGAAAAATGGCAAACAGAACATCTTTTTTGCACCGAACCCTTTTCAGCATTTTTTTGCTCCGGTTCAGGTTCGGGTTCGGGAAGAAAAAATTGTCCTGCTCCGGTTCAGGTTCGGTTCGGACTTCCCAAAAATTCCGGAGCCTCCGACTCCGGAGCGGTTCAACTCCGAACCGGTTTGCAGCCCTGGTTTTAATGCCCCATAAGAGCTGGTATTGGTGTGTAAATATCAAATACTTTTGCTGCACGAACCGGGTAGATCTTGAAATAACTTTACAGATGACCTGCTTAAAATGTACACCACATTCTCAATTGTCGCTGTACGACCACAGCCAAAAAGGTAGCCCGTTCTCCCACACTGACTTGCACAGACAAACATTTATTATTCAATATCTAGTTGGACATAAGGACCTTACACTTGACTTAGTTCAAACCACAAAATTTCTTATTTATTACGACTTTTACGTTAAGCTAATTGAGGTTTCTATTTTACAATCAACTTGTCAAAGTCACATTGAAAGTGCATATTGACCAACAATTTGCGAGAATAGTGGTTAACAGTTGAGCATTTATATTTAGTTAATTCAAATTGATTGATTTTTTGTATGAAAGTTTTAGGTATAACTAACGCCCCTTTATTCGTAAGTTAATGGAGTATATTGAATACGTTACGTTTTAATGGGTGAGGCAAGGCTCCAATTGGGGGTTATTTTATGTGCAAAAGGAAGAAGCAACTAAAGAGAAATTAGTAAATGTTTAGGATATGATTCTACTCAGCCGATGAACCGTGAATTATAAAGAATTTTTATACAACAAAAGAGGCGTAGATAGCTTTTTGTAATAGGGGGTGATGAATTTCAGAAGTTTTTTTTAGTCTTTTTTTTTACTTGTATTTATTGTTGTTGGTAATAGTCTAGTATTCCGGCCGTCCATCAGAAAAGTAAAAAAAGAGTCTTTCGCGAGACTGGATATTTTTAATTCAAAAAAGTTTCGGGTTTCATCTATGGTTTCTGTTTAAATTAATTTTGAAAAAATGCAGGTATTGTATATTACAAAAGTATGTACAAGCTTTTCGTCATATATCAATTAAATAATGAAAAATAAATATTTGAACCACTTACTCAAAGCATATAAAGCAATTGCCTAGTATATAAAAGTCCCCCTTAGCTTGAAAAATTCCTTTGAAGTTTTTAGTTCAAACTTTTGGCACCTCGTCGCATCCATTAAAACTGAAATTTCTGTATTTGTAAAACAATTGGAAACCGTCAAGTGTCCCCTAATGGCTATGTACATTTAAAACAGACTTCAAGTTTGATTGAATACGATATAATACAAAATTTCAAGTTCCGAAACAATTCTAAAGCATAGTCTTAGCTTTAGGATGGCGTTGGTTTCGTTCGAGTGTATCATCAATATATAAAATGTTGCATAATTTAATTAAATCCTTTTCAATTTACTGGAAAGCTGCAACTATTTGCACAATTTGCTGCCTGATGATGTTGATGCGAATGCGAATCAATTCTGCGCAACAGTTTTTCCGCATAAAAAGTTATTATTGATTGCATGGATGGGAGGGGGGTGGGGGGCAAAAGAGACAGCTAAGTGGGTGGTAAGACACTGCACACGCATTTTTTGTGTGACGCGTTCAGCGGGGTAACAGTAACATAAACAGTTAATGCAGCCTTTTTAAAAATAGCATTCAATTTGTAGGTTTCTCGCAAAAGCAAGGCCTAACGACGTGTGGGTGCTCTCCTCTCATACACGCCACTGCTAATCAGTGTTGCAATTTGTGTTGTCGATGTTGCTGCTGTGCATTTAATTGACATTTCATGCGAAATTGAATTCGTTTGGAGTTGTTGATGATGACGCAGCACTTGTTTTTTTCTTGTAACTATTTTCGTGTGGCATTTTCTGTGTATGACCGATTGCAGGTTTGTGTTTGATGTTGCTGATGTCAATTTCTTTTATAGATTTGCGTCGCCTTCTTGCTGGCACAACAGCCGCTGGATGATTGAATTTTATTTCTCGCGAAATGTGTTCTTAAAATAGATGCTACAAATGAGTCCTTCAGCAAATCGAATTGCATTAGGATGCAGGTTGCGAGTTACGCGTGGCACTAATGCGATAGTAGGTTGAGGGTGCTTAAGTTGCTTAGTTTCAAGTCGATTGCTTAAAGTGCGCTTGATTGTAGTTGATTAGGCACACAGGGCCACAGACGAGCTTCTCTCATTCTCTTGGCAAGAAAAAAATGGTTACCTACAGTTTACAGGCTGAAACCATTGAGAGACCTTTTTATGGCTGGCTCTAATAGCTGGTGAAGGTGATTAGTTAGATCAAAACAAGGCACATTAAACACTATTTTTATAATCAGAATTACATTAAATTCTACTCCAAATCTAAAAATTTTCTTTCCTTTTTTCAAATTTTGTCAAATTTTCAAATTTTGTAAAGCCATATTGCTTATATATTTTGAAGCTTAAATATGTATCCCATTATTCCATTAACTAACATTTGGATTTTAGGCAACTTTAAATTTCTGCTCTTGGTTTAAAAAATTTCGTATTAACCCATATGTAATTAATTTCAGAAACTGTAATGTGCAATTTGCATTTTCTGGTAGGTTAATTTCATCAAATATGAGCATTAAACCTTGGGTTTGCTTCTTAAGATAACGAGCAGATTCGATAGTTGAGTCAGTTCAAATTTGCTTTACCTCTTTTTCCCCACACCGCTCTTCACTCATTGTTCTCCCTTTTTTACCCACTTTTGATGACAATGTGTTAAAAAATCTGTTAACCCACTGTTTAACCACTGTTAACTCACTGTCAACCCCACTTATAGCCCACTGATAACACAGTGTTATCAAACTATTAACTTGTTCTTAAACCACTGTTAACCCACTGTTAACACACTGTTAACCCACTGTAGACTCACTGTTAAACCTACAGTTAACCCACTCTTAATATACTGTATAACCTCACACTCTTTATGGGACTATATAAAACTAAAGGTAGCCAAACAGTTCGTCATATTAGTGATGCTGCAATAATAGAGTCTCTTATGGGATTTCATATATAATAAACACATATACGGGCCTGTTCCGATTTTCGTGTCGATTTTCGTGTAAACGTTAGAATTTTGCAGTCGAATTAAATAACGTTGTATAGAAAGTGAGAAGAAAAACTACGCCTACTAGATCAGGGATAACAAAACTGGGAATTGTTTGAGCAGCTGAAACCGACTGCTTCATCCCAAGTGAATTCAATTCGAAAGAAAAGCATGCCGGAATCTAGTATTCGCAGATTGGCTTGTCACTTACATTTACTTTTATACAACTTGCACTCGAAATAAGTACGTTTACACGAAAATCGACTCGGAATTCGGAACAGGGCCAAAAGTCTCTTTATGGGAGTATATGAACCAACCAAGCAACCACTCTCGCTGAGTTTCTTATATGTATTATGAAAATACTGCTCTATTTTGATTTTGTGCATATGAGCTCACTAAGCCGCCGTACGATATCTCTTCATATGATATTTTGGTTAAACGGCATTTATCAAATGAAATATATCAATTAAAATGGTTTAATATGTTATTTATTATATGAAATTTTTTCATATAAATTGATTTAATATGGATAATAAGAAGACATACGATATGTTTTCATATGATATTTTGCTTAAACGGCATTTATCATAGAAATTTTTTCATATAAAATGAATTTATATGTTATTTTTTATCATATGAAATTTTGTTATATTGATATGGTTTATGTTTACGTTTATGTATGTTATTTTTCGTTCATAAACGCCCGATTTTGAGATAGCGTGTCACAAAACCTATATAGGGGTGGTGTCCCTCATGGCATGTCATATGGAAAAATTAGATTAAACACATTTCATACGATATTATGCATGCCATGTCATGGCTTAGTGAGCTTATATACTCTAAACCAAAATATATGTATGTACGAATATCAATATTTCGCAAAATATCAATATCGATAATATCACAAATCCAAATTTTCAATATCGATATTTGATATATCGCCTTCAAAAAACATAGATATATCGATATTATCGTTCTTTTTTAAAACTTAGGGAAACTGAAAAGCTTTAAAAGAAAGTCTTCACCCTGAAATTGCTAGTGACGATTTTTAGAGACCGTTATATAAAATCATGTCAACAGTTTCCAATAGTTTTCTGAAGCTACAGTGTACATTTTTTCAAATTACTTTAATAGTCAGAGTTTCCTTTTCTTTAAACCTAAAAAGCGTGTACTCAAAAGAAATACAAATTTAGTTGGGCACATTATTTCGTATAAGAAAGGCTTCTGTTCAAAATTGTTCTGATTTCAAAGCAGTTCAGACGTGTTTTTTTTTCATGTAAAGTATTGGGACGAACTAAATCTGTATGTTATCTAAGTGTAGGCTTTAAAGATTTACAGATTACAATCTAAGCTTAATTATGCTTAAAAAAATATCAAGTGAAGAATTTAAGAGAACCCGCCTAATGTGTTCTCCAGTAATTCTGCTTTGGGTGTCTGTAATTAAGCGATTGTCACCTGATACCCCCAGGAGGCGAAGACATGCCAAAGCCGAAGTTGAGGCCCAGAGAGTAAAGTATCGAAATGCACTTTCAGGCATCACGAACAATTCATCCGCACTAGCTCTGCTATAAGCAATTGTGTTCATGACAATATCTTCAATGATTCTAATACTGACACCTAATATTGCAGCGTATTTCTGCATCTTACGTGTGATATTATGATCTTCGTGAAGACCGCATTTTATGAGCGATTGACTGAATTGGGCCTAGTATGGGGTTGCTCTCAGACCGATCAGTGCTGTGTGTTCAACCACGGACACCGAGCAGTGAGCAAAATTGCAGCTTCAATTCGGTTAAGGGAAGCCCGAGAGCGTTTTGTTTTTGTTTTTTCGGTCAGTGACGTGAGAAGAGCAAACTAGGGTTGTCGAAATATCGATATCAAATAACTTTTGACGATATTTTTATGAATACTTTTTTTTGGTTTTTGGACAAAAATGAAGGTTTCCTAAGGGCATTCTCTTGGATATTAGTAATGTCAGTAATACTAGTAATATCCAAGAGAATGCCTTCAGAAAATCTCCCTTTTTGTGGCCAAATTTTATAAAAATTCACACCAAAAATATATTCAACAAGTATTCGATATCGATACTTCGACATCCCTAGAGCAAACCGAACATTTGGTTGAGAGTTATTTACGAGCTATGTTATTGTCCAACAAAAATATCGATCAAATATTGACAACCCTACCTCACACCATCCCACTTCAAACACCCAGAAACACTCACACAACCTATCTGCTGCTACGGCAAATTGGCAAAAATGGCTGACTTTGCAAAGTCAAACTGCAAATACCAAAAGCGTAGTCAAAGAAATCTTCGCTTTTAAAAACATTGATTCTACAGGATATCGGATATTGGTACATTAGATTGGACCACCAATATGAAATTTTTAAGGTTATGGTCTCAACACCTTATCTGATGCTTTTTATACCCTTGGAGAGGGTATATTTAAATTGTCCGGATGTTTGTGACGCACAGAAGGAACCATCTCCATCCGCATAAAGTATATATATTTTCGATCAGCATGGCGAGCTGAGTTGATATAGCCATGTCCGTCTGTCCGTCCGTCCGTCTGTCCGTTTGTTTCTATGCTGTCTCCTCCGTCAGTTTTAAAGCTGTCTTAACCAAACTTTGCACGAAGTCTTTTGGTACAAATACGCTGCACATTTGTCGGAACCGGCCGGATCGGATGACTATAGCATATAGCTGCCATTGGAACGATCGGTTGAAAAAGTAGTTTTAGTGAGAAAAACCTTTTTGTTTTCAATGCAATCGCTCCCAAACTTTGTGCAGATCAATATTATATACTACCACACAATTGTGTCAAGTTTGATTCAAATCGGATGACTATAGTATATAGCTGCCATAGGAACGATCGGTCCAAAATGTGGTTCTAGTAAGAAAAACGTTTTTGATGAATATATCGTATAGCCATTTAACAAACTGGCCGCGTAAATCATGCTCCAAGGGTATATAAACTTCGGTCGAGCCGAAGTTAGCTTCCCTCTATTTTTAGTGTATAATATAATAGTCTAGTAAATAACTCATACGCCGTGTTGCCCTTTATAATACAGGGTTGCCCATATTCGACGAACCCTTTTTTTTTTTTTTAAATCAAAGAAAAAAATAAAAATTTGGCGGTTGGCAATCTTAATCATTTAATTTGTTCCAAGTAGATTTGTTTACATCAATTTTTGAATATGATATCTCTCAAATGGCCGCCTCTGGCGTTGATGGCGTATTGTGCCCTTTTTGCAGCATTTTCCATCGATTTATTTCTTCACGAATGTTGTCCTTGAGCTCTTCTACGGTCCTTGGCTTGTTAACGTAAACCTTTAACTTCAAATATCCCCACAAGAAGAAGTCAGGCGGCGTCAAATCGGGCGAACGCGGTGGCCAGTCCAAATCACCACTTTTCGACATCAAACGGCCCGGAAACAATTTCTTCAGAAAATCGATTGTTATGCGACTTGTGTGCGGTGGAGCGCCGTCTTGTTGAAACCAGAACTGCCTCATACGCTTTCGACGAATAATTGGCATCACAAAATTGGTCATCATGTCGCGATAACGCTCCTGGTTGATGGTAACAGCATGGCCATTTTCATTTTGAAAGAAAAACGGCCCAATGACCGTTTTCGCACTAACGCCGCACCAAACTGTGACTTTTTTGTCATGAAGAGGCACTTCTTGAATATCCTGAGGATTTTCAGTGGCGTAAATATGGCAATTTTGCTTATTTACGGTCCTATTCATACATTTTTTAATACATTTTTTAATTTTTTAAAAGCACGTTGAGTTTTCACAATTGACTTGTTCTGTTGAATGTAAATTTCAACTATTTCAGAGCGCTCGCGTGGCGTGTATTGTTCCATGGTAAAAATCTGCTTGGACTGACGCTTCAAACGCGGTATGTCATTAAGCGATCTGACATCTCTGTCAAAAGTTATGGCGTTGCCAGATGGGTCCGTCGAATATGGACAACCCTGTATATTTGTTTCATTTATAAAAAGTCGGCGTTGATAATGTACTCTCTCCAAGGGTATAAAAAGAATTTTATATAATTTTTTTTATTATTAGTATGAAAAGAAAGACGAAATGATTCCCAACCCAATTCTAAATCGATTAGATGGTTCAATAGTGTGATAGGAGCAAGGGCTGAGTGGATAAGAGTGAAGCTTACTTCAGCGTTATTACAGGCCACATTACCGTTTAGCTGCCTGCTTTTAACCGAGCGAAATTGATCTCATTAAGGTCTTCTCGATGTGGGCTATAGGCGGAGGTCTACCGCTGTGAAAACCGTTGTTATGCTGGTGTGAGCTTCGATTTTGGCTTCTATGCATTCAGCTTGACTGATCGGGTGGGATCAATACAAGGGTTAAGGGTTATTTTAGCCAGCAAGTGAATAAAGGCAGCCGTTGGGCTCAGTGTAAAATGACTTTTAATCACTGAGATCTTCTAAAATATTCGATGGGATCAGTTCAATGTTCAAATGTATTTGACTCAAAAATTCTGTTTTAAAGAAAAATAGACCAAATGTTGGAAAAAACAATTAGAGGTTTCAGGAACACTGACAAAAAATTTGTTGTAAGAAGAACTACAAGTCAAGCTAACTATCGCTCCTACATATCTTCGTCTGAAGTTTTTTTGGTTTAATTTGTGGTAACATTTTGAAAGGCTAATGTTAACTACTTCTACATGATTTGTGCAACCAGAACTAAATATTTATAATTATTTTAATTAAACGAACGGCTTAACATCTTCTGTCCGTTTCTGCAATAATGAACCACACATTTTTTGTAGCACACTTTTAGGCGATTAAAAATTGTTTAGATTCTTCATTAAGTTTTCAACCGACCAAGTTGCAAATCAAAAGTGGCCCCACCCCGTCGACCTACCTTTCATTATCCTCCTTGCACTCTCCTTCTCTCTTTCTCACCCAATCTCAATTCGTTCGCCCTCTCTGTTTTGCAGCAGTTCAAGGCTGTTTTAGGCAAGGTCAACTGCACAAATACAAAGTGCAGGCTGCAGCCACATCAAAAAAAAAATATATATATAACACGCTCCCCATTGCGCCTGCCCGTGCCCCACCCACAAACATCCACAGACATTCATATGCAAATTGGTGGTGCATATGCAAAAGCAATGCCGGCGCAAATCTCAAAAAAATAGAGAAAACGCTGAAATAACAGTACATTTGCATAAAACAAAGGATTTTAAGAAGATTCAGGTTAAGTAACTGGATTCAGAGCATAGATATATGAATTATCATTTAATCTTTTGCGTTACAAGGATTACATCGTTAACCGCCACGGCTCCTCTGGTGCACTGCACACAGTGGGACTACTGGATAAAGCGATTATCGGATTTGGCGAACAGAGCAATTTAATTTGTTAACCTCTTTTTGTATGGAAAAAGAAACTTTGTAGATAAAGTTAACACATGTCTATTACATGTTCGCCCCACAAAGTATGCCAGCTTTATTACCACTAAAAAATTACCTATTTGAACAAGATAATTTATAGTCAGTTATCGCAACGTCATACAAAACCCACTATGGGCCCATTTAGCAGATAATTTTGATAAGCGATTACTGATTTACGATTTGCGATTGCTGATGAGTCTCTGCGGGCTTTACAGTTATTCTGTGGCATGCAGCAAACGTAGCCTGACCCAACTAACGGTAGACATACTTTTTGTGCGCAGCAATCTTGATTGTCGACAATCACTGCATTTAGCAGGTATAAACGGGGACTGACAGACTAACATATTATCAACACACAGCCAAAACTGCTTATCCTATAGATCTGGGAGATTTGGGAAAGACCTTCGTTAGTTAAGCAGGCGCGCACTAAGAAAGAAAATTTGAAAAATTTGTCCGCGACGTAGGTGAAAACACCAAAGAAAAGTTTATATGGGCCACATCAAATGAATTGAGGCGTTCAGGCAATATCAGATTGAGAATTAGAGAGAAAATTTGCTCAGTCGACAACGCTTCTGGCAGAAATGAGGGGGGACGGAAAAAACTGGAGAGCGCAGGAAGGTTGGCGAGGGGAAAGAGTCAAGTGCTGGGTGAAAAAGGGTGGGAAAAAATGGGAAAGCCCAATTTGAATTGAATTATAATTGAAGAGTGGCTGCCATGAGGTCAAAATTAATGGTTCAACGAAACTGGACTTATGTTGAAGTTTAATCCAAAAATATTGTGTCTTTAAGTATTGGAAAAGACTTAGGAATCTATACCTTCCAATTATGGACAAGCAGTGCTGATGCTGCTGTGACATCCACAATCTTTATATATGTACTAGCAAAAAGCCCGTCGCGCTTCGCTGCGCCTTTAACAGTATAGAACCAATATCAGAATCAGTTTGAAGTCAATCTTGAGAGTCAAATATTTACCAAATTTAAAAATATTCTCTTAATTTGTTTCCTCTGTAGAGCCCAGAAATCGAATCATACATACATAGGCTTGAAGTCAACGTTTTACTACTTTGCTTTTTCACCGTTACGACTTTGCTGCTGCGTTCTTACCACCCCCATTCCACTCCCCATCCACTTCTTACACAACTTCCACCCGTTTTCCACCGACATCCCTCCCACTTCCCGCCCACTTCCCGCCCACATCCCATCCACTTCCCACATACATCCCACCCACTTCCCGCTCACATCCCACCCACTCTACACCCAATTCCCACCCACCCACTTCCCCCCAGTTCCCACACATTTCACAAACTTCCCCTTCACATCCCACCCACATCCCTCTCACTTCCCGCCCACTTCCCACCCACATCCCTCCCACTTCCCGCGACATCCCATCCACTTCCCACCCACATCCTTCCCAGTGGGCAACCCGCCGGAATTTCCAACATCGGAAAATGCAATCACAAAATATTTAGAATTCCATCCCTACAAACCGAGTTTCAAGTCAATCGGGTGAAAAATAGTTCTTTTCATGCAAAGTTTTCCGGGAATTTTCCGGCCGTTGCACAATGGTCCCAAAGTCGATTTTTTTGGCATAAAGTTAACAAAAAAAGTTGCGATTTGTGGAAAAATCTATTTATTTTTTAAAAGAGTATACCCCAGTGGTCATAGAATAGAAAAATTTTATTATGAAATGCAGCCCTTAAAGTTTTGCGAAGCCCTGAAAGTCTGCCATTCATTTAACTTCGAACGTGGCTTTTGTTGTGGCAAAATTTTGTGTAAGTTTATTACCTTTAAAATAAACGAAAATGGATTAAAACAATTGAAGTAAACTATGGAAAATAATGTCCAAGATATTTTTATACCCTTGCAAAGGGTATTATAATTTTGCCCAGAAGTTTGCAACGCATTGAAATATTCATTTCCGACCCTATAAACTATATATATTTTTGATCAGGGTGACGAGCTGAGTCGATTGAGCTTTGTCCGTCCGTCTGTCCGTCTGTCTGTCTGTTTCTACGCAAACTAGTCTCTCAGTTTTAAAGCTATCGAGCTGAAACTTTGCACAGAGTCTTCTTTTTACTGCACACTGCTAATATGTCGGAACCGACCGGATCGGATAACTATATCTTATAGCTGCCATAGGAACTATCGGTCGAAAAGTGGGTCTTTGTGAGAAAAACTTTTTTGTTTTTAATGTTAACGTGTCTCACTTCAGCGATTATTAATATTATACGCTTTTACACAGATTTGGAAGTTTATGTCAAAATCGGATGACTTTATCTTATAGCTGCCATAGGAATTATCGGTCGAAAAGTGGGTTTTTATGAGAACAATTTTTTTGTTTTTAATTTTAACGTGTCCCACTTCAGCGATTATTAACATTATACGCTTTCACATAGATTTGGAAGTTTTTGTCGAAATCGGATGACTATATCTTATAGCTGCCAAAGGAACTTTCGGTCGAAAAGTGGGTCTTTGTGAGAAAAACTTTTTTGTTTTTAATGTTAACGTGTCTCACTTCAGCAATTATTAATATTATGCGCTTTTACAAAGATTTGGAAGTATGGGTCAAAATCGGATGACTATATTCTATAGCTGTCATAGGAACTATCGGTCGAAAAGTGGGTTTTATTTAGAAAAATTGTTTTTTTTAATGCTGAAGTTCTTAAACTCTGATGTATTAAAACATTTGCAAGGGTATAAAAACTTCGGCAAAGGCGAAGTTAGCTTGGCCTTCTCGTTTTAATACAATTTCGTTTCAGTTTGTCCCATATATGTGCTTTGTCCTTTGTTTTATGTGTTTTTGTTGTGTGTTGTTTTAGGCGAGCTTAACCTCAAAATAATTCTGTTTCGTGGAGTAAATGTTCGGTGGATTGTCGTAACTGTTAATGCAATATTTTTCATTAAAGTGTCCTCTTTACGAAAGTCTAATTGGTTTTATCACGAATTTTCACAAATGCGTAAAATCACGATTTTATCAGACCACATCGAGTTTGAGCATAAAGAATTGATTGAAAAATGCATGCACGGAAAAACAGTCGTAAGAATAAAATGCACGACGTTTTTCATTCATAAACTGAATTTCACTTCAATAGTTGAAAAAACAACAAAAGTAGTGGAAATCGGCCAGATCAGTTATATGGCAGCTATGTAAAATAGTAGTCCAAATTGAACCCAATTCGGTAGGACACCTTGGGAGCCTAAAATACGTGTACAAACTAAATTTCATTTCAATAGTTTAAGAAACAACAAAGTTAGTGAAAATCGGCCAGATGGATCGGCTCGATGGAGACGAACGAATCTTTGTAAGTCGTCTTGAGGGCCCTAAATATAAGTATAAAACAAATTTCGTGCGGATATCTTTATAATTAGACTTTCTGTCAAAAAAATCGACTTTGGGACCATTGTGCGTTGGATCAAATTTTCCAACATCGAAAAATCACATCTCAATTTAGTTCATTTACTATTCTTACAAACCGAGATTCAAGACAATCGGGTAAAAAATAGTTTTTTTTTATGCAGAATTTTCCACGTGGTGGAGTTTTCCAAAATTGGGAAAACTCGTGTAGAAAATTTTGCGTACTATGCTTGCAAACCAAGATTCAAGTCAATCGGATGAAAATAAATTTTTGCCATACAGACTTTTCCGACACTTTTCCGTGTGGGAGCACAGTTATTGTTGAATTTTCAAATAGATCTTTGAAATTGAGTTTGAACTTGATCGGATGAAAAACAAAAAAGTTTCATACAACAGTTTTCCACGAATTTTCCACATTTCCCGACAGAATTTTCCAAAATCCGTTCTTACTACTCACTTTCAGCATAAGATAAAACTACTGTGAAAATTTCATCTTCCTATCTTTTATGGTTTAGGCTGTGCGACGGTCACCAGTCAGTGAGTCAGTCAGGTTGAACTCTTTTATAAATATAGATTTACTAGATATGGGTGTGGGATGGATATATCGGTAGACCTGAAATTCACATCCACTTGACGGAAGGGATAGAATATTCCTTTGGGACGGGATGGGTAAAAATGTAACATGTGTACATGCCATTACATTTATTACGCAAAAATTTGATCTACTTTTTCGAGTTGAATTCGAAACTGTCGACAAGATAAAACAACACAATTGCAAGAATTTCTTAAAATCTTGAACGCGAACAAAGTCGCGGCGGGTTCAGCTAGTAATCTATATTTCTCATAGGAATTCATTTAATTTGATCCCTTTTTTTCCCACCCACAATTTTGTTAGGACTCAATTTGATATTATCGTAAGTTCTAGTTCTTAACTTTAAAATAAATTCTCCCAGCCAGCTCTTTACTTTTTTTAAGCGAAGATATAGCATTTTGACAACATGTATTAGAAATCACAACATTTTGAATAGCCCATAAGTATGCAATGGATGTTATTGTCTGACAAATTACTAGCCTACTGCACTGCTTTCCCATTGCATACCTTTGGGCAGTAGATAATATTGTTATTTTCAGCACATGAATTCAAAATAGAATAAATTCGCTTAATCTGAATTTTCGCAAACAGGCACAAAAGCCAATTAATAACAAAGGATAGAGACAACAACAAGTAAGTGAAGGACACGACGGGTCAGGTCAGAGCTTTTCCATACATAATGACCAATTAATTGCTTTTGTAGATCCAAAAATATAAGAAGAGAGTGGGAGGTGAGAGGGTCATAAATGCATTTAAATCGCTGTCAATGACACGATGACGTCTGCACACACACACATACATACATACATACATACATACACAAATGATTGATTGTCCGATTGATTGACTTATTCAATTATGGCCATCTTAATGCACATGTGGATGAGGGGCATGATAGCTTTCCAGTTGCAGTCAACTTGCTCAATGCTCCCATGCAAATTGGCCATTCTGACCGACCCGTTATCGATTGATGACCCGATCCAATCTGCTCCCCCTCCATCACCTCCCATACGGATGTGTGCGGCCGCCGCCTTTGGAAACATGATGACATGGTTTATGCAAATTGCCCTGCGGCTTGATAGCGGGCAAATTGCAGACCAAAGTGCAGCAAATGATTACTAAATAGAATGCACAGATATAGAAATGCTATATGAAACGAACAAATTCGTTAACAAAACAAGAAAAAAAAATAGATCAAAATTAGCAAAACCAGGCACAGAATTTGTATGGACTTTGGGTGTCGCAATGTACTCACAATGACCAAGAAACAGAAAATATGGATGCAATCAGAAATGAATTGTGGCAATTAATACTTCTCAGTTCTTCAAATTATACTAAAGAAGACGGTGTCAATTGATTTATTTTGTTTACTTGGGTAAACGCATGTGATGTGCAATCATGATGGCAAGCTTTTGCGATTGAGACAGAAAAATAGTTTGTTAAATTTTCTTTATTGTGATTTGTTATCGATGGTAATCAGCTGTTAACAATACACAAACAAGTTATATGAGTGTAAAGAATAGGATTTGCTACTTTTTACACCCAGCTTAAAGTATTAACAGCGCTTTGTATTTTGGTCTAATATATAGACCAATAACTCGGTGGTTATTATTTGTATATGCTTCCAAACAGATTTGCAAAATTTGGTCGAAATTGAATGATAAATCGGAAGTAAAAATGCTTCTTGAATTCAGTGTTTGTGTTCTTAACTCTAATATTTCTAAACCCGCATTTGCAAGGGCAAAGATCGCTTAGTCTTCTCGTGTTTTAGGCCCAATCGCCTTGAATTGTAGCTTACTTACATTATTATTTAGATCCAGCGGGATCGGGTCGGAGCGGGATTGAATTTTTCTACAATGGATTATTTCGGTAACGATTTTTCTTTGCCGCGCAAATATCTAGAAGTGAAGTCAAGCCCGTCTGTAATATACTCTGTACCAGCAGTAGCAGCGCTGCTGTGAACTTTCTTTTGATCATAACTTGACCAATTGATGGCGCCACTACTTGATTTTTAAAACTGATCAAAAGATGGCGCCACTACTATAACCATTTCAAAACTGACCTTTCATTGGAACTGACTTTTTATCAAAACTTAAGTATCGTATTATTTAAAGTGTTTAAGTATTTAACGAAATTGTGTTGGTTTATCTTGTGGACAGTTTCGAGCTCACAGCTAGTAAAAATATATCAAAATTTTGGGTGGTGGCCTCTACACATGTTAAATTTTTTCCCATTCAGTCCTAAAGGACCAACCATCTATCTCAATCAATCTAGACAATTAATCCCTTCCGTCAAGTGGCTGCTAAAAACATACCTCTCCCGCACGACCACATAGTGAATTTCAGGTCTAGCCATATTTTTGTCACGCTCCCATTTCTAGTATATATTGTATATGACAATTGTGAATTTTATAGTAGCCTCAGCACTGCTTGCCCATAATTGGGAACGTATAGATTCCTAAGTCTTTCCCAAAAATTAAAGAGACAATAATATTTGGATAAAACTTTGACAAAAGTCTGGTTTCGTTCACACAATAATTACGAACAAAATACACTAGTTTACAGCCAAAAAGACCCATTTCTACTGAAATTTTTTTTAGTGTAGTTTGGAATGGTGGTCTCAAAAATCGATTTCAAAAATTTTTTCATGGCTCCGTTTTTTAAATATGAATTTTTTCTCTTTTTCGGTAGGTGCTCTTACATTTTAAGCCATATATGACTTCTTAATGATCAGATAGAGTCAAGCAAGATATGAATCGAAGGGCAATTGAACTGCCAGTAATTGCGTAGAACATTGTTTTTAGATCGGCTAAGTAGTTTGGATACAATAAACCAAAACATTTCAAAAAATTAAATTTTTTGCTCAAAAATGTAAGAAATTTAATTTTTAAACGCATAGAAAAATATAAAAAAAAAAAAAAAAATTATTTTTATTTTTCTACTTAAGAATCGCATTTTTACGAAGAAATTAGGTATCGGTGAGGAAAATCGTGTCACCGAAGATGGATCAAATTGAGTAGAAAACTAACAGTCAAATTTGAGTATTTTGTGTGTTCACAAAAAATAAACTTGTATTTTCTCGTCGTTTGGTCACTTTATGAAGTAAGCGAAAAGCCAAAACAAAAATTATAACAAGAACCGAACAAAAGTCGAGCAAACGGAAATTATTTTTTGAATAATCACAAAAATATCAAATTTTTTGCACTAAATTGATCACAGCTCCGTTTGTTATAGATTTTGATAATCGTTATCTGGGTTTCCAAAAAGGCGGTTCTAAGTAGAAAAATTAAAAATAATTTTTTGATTTTTTTATATTTTTCTATGGGTTTAAAAAGAAATTTCTTGTTTTTGAGCAAAAATTTATTTTTGAAATTTTTGGTTGTATCCAAACTACTAAGCCGATCTAAAACAATGTTCACGCAATCGCAGTTCCTGTTAATCTGCTTTATATAATTAAGAAGTCAGATATGGCTTAAAATGTAAGAGCACCTACCGAAAAAGCGAAAAAAATTCATATTTAAAAAACGGAGCCATGAAAAAATTTTTGAAATCGATTTTTGAGATCACCATTCCAAACTACACCAAAAAAAAAATTTCAGTAGAAATGGGTCAATAATTTTTTTTATTTTTGTAAACTAGTGATATCAAAACCAATTTACCTCATGGCAGCCACTCTTCAATTGTAGTTCATTTCAAATGGGCTTTCCCCCTTTTTGCCGACCCCCTCCTTAACAGCTTTCGACTCTTTCCCCTCGCCCTCCTAAATCTTCCTGCGCTCTCCACTCTTTCCCGCCCCACTCATTCCTCTCCCCCCACCCCCTGACATTTCGATGTGTGTATTCCCTCTCCTCCCTTCTCTTATTAATTGCTATTTCTTTCTAACACATGTCTCTCATTGCAACTATCATCTGTCGCAGGGAGCCAAGACACAAACATACAACACATACCTAATTTGTGTGAGTGTGACTAGTTCCCTCTCTCACTTTCTCTCGCGCTCTTAGCAAAACAGATTAGTCCACAATATTGCCTGAGCGCCACAGCCATTTATGTGGCCCGTACAAACACTTCTTTGGCCTTATCACCCACTTCGCGAACATATTTTTCAAAGTTTCTTTCTTAGTGCGCGCCTGCATGACTAAACGAAGGTCTATGCCAAATCCTACATCTCTAGGATAAGCAGTCTTGGCGGTGGGTTAATTAAATGTCAGTAGGGCCTACAGATTCGTAAGTATAGATGTTTCAACATGAAACTCGACAACGATCCTAGCGTTGAGTTAGAAAACATATACTGGATGAGTGGATGTAGCATTTTAGGCCCCCGGAGAATGTTCGAACTTGAACATGCTGTTCAACTCGACCCACAAGTTGTCTGAATCTCATATTTAGTTAACTCAGCCTATGTCATAAACAAGTCATATTATTATATGTACACAAATATTCAATAATGTTCAATCTTTTAAATCTAGGAGTAAGCCCGGCACGAGCTTGAAAATTTAATCTCCACCTCCAGGATATTCTACACAATTCAATCCTATAAGGATTGACCCATGCCTTTCGAACTTGAATCATTCCAAATGTGCTTACTTCCATACTTTTTGAGATCACATGTCCATAAATTGGAGAGCGAGAGGGAAGAAATATAAGTAGTCTTTTAGACATGCAGTAACAACCGATGGGGTTGGAGGTGTGCGATGAAATGCCATTTCATTCATTTTCAGTGCGCGCATGGTCGTATGCTCGAATCCCAGTTGAGCACAAAAATGTTTATATATCTTTGATTTTTTTTTCAGAAGTCTTAAATAAAGCAAGTTTGAAGTTGATAAAGTTGTCCTATGGTATGTGGACTGGCGGAGGAATGAAAGGAGAGTTGTCTTTCCTCAAGTTAAAAAGACAAACATGCCAAAAATGATACAGCTTTGGGATTATATAATTTTTGTAAACCCTTGGAGAGGGTATATTGAAATTGTCCGGATGTTTGTAACGCACAGAAGGAAGCATCTCCGACCACATAAAGTATATATATTCTTGATCAGCATGACGAGCTGAATTGATTTAGCCATGTCCGTCTGTCCGTCCGTCTGTTTCTATGATATCTCCTCTGTCAGTTTTAAAGCTATCTTGACCAGACTTGGCACGAAATCTTTTGGTACAAATACGCTGCACATTTGTCGGAACCGGCCGGATCGGATGACTATAGCATATAGCTGCCATAGGAACGATCGGTCGAAAAGCTAGTTTTAGTGAGAAATACTTTTTTGTTTTCAATGCTATCGCTCCCAACCCTCGGATTTATAAGTTTTCTATGATTTTACATAGTTTCACCGAGATTTATCAAAATCGGACAACTATATAGTATACAAAAAATAGGTCTGAAAAAAAGTCTTAGTGAGAAAAACTTTTTTGTTTTCAATGCTATCCCAAAATTGTTACTGATCAATATTATATGCTAACAAAAAATTCTGTCAAGTTTGATTCAAATCGGAAGACTATAGCATATAGCTGCCATAGGAACGATCGGTCCAAAAAGTTCTAGTGAGAAAAACTTTTTTGATGAATATATCGTATAGCCATATAACAAACTGGCAGCATATATCATGCTCCAAGGGTATATAAACTTTGGTAGAGCCGAAGTTAGCTTCCCTCTATTTTTTTTTTTTTTTCTAAAATTTTTGGCTAATTCAATCTTTGAAAGTATTACCCCGGTCTAATTGTAATTTTTCTTGGGATCAAAAAAGGCGGATCAACTCAATCCTTTCTCTGATCGTCTTAAGCATATCCGGGATTACGTTGTTTTCATTACCGCATGGGATGATTTGATCCCGTATAGTATTATAATTATACTGAAAATTTGGATATTAATTTATCAAATTGATAAGAGCTATTATTAAACTGGGACTAAATAATGAATACATAAAAGGGTCAGCCTGATACAAAATAGTATCGATTGGAAATCCTCGAAATATCATTTAAATACCTTCGCGACAACAGCGAACAAGGAACAACATAAACAAGCTCCAGCAAAAATGGTCTACAAAAGGAACGCGGAATAGGCAAGCTGGGACGACCACCACTAAGATGGAACGACCAGGTGCGATAAGACTTTTCCAAGCTTGGTGTGAAAAACTGGTGCCAGCTAGCACGGAGCAGAAACGCGTGGCGGGTATTAGTAGCAGCGGCCGAGATCTTCAAACGGTTGTGATGGCCAATAAAGACGAAGAAGAAGCTACATTCGAAAATGTCAACTTCTTACTTGGAGTATTTAGAAGAATTTGATACTCAATAGATTCAAATTGATGACTTAATTGTGTAATTCTGATGATTTCTTTTTTGTTAAGAGTACTTTTAATCAGTGGCGAAGATAGCTTTTTGCAATGGGGGGGGGTGATAAAGTCAAAATTTTGAAAAAAATTTCGGGTTTTTAGAATTTTATTTAAAGTCGGGAAAGGCTACCTGCCATGTTCCGGTTTTCACTAAAGTGAACATCCAAGGAAATCCGTATCTAACCTTTAGTTTCTAATTACTCTTTACTCGAAGGATTCAAATTAAAACCTAATAATCTGATTAACCCAATCACTTTGATAAAACATTTAACCAATTCGAATTCGACAATTTTTGTCGAAAGTGAAAACCGGAACTGGTCTGTAGAACTCCTGCCTTCTCTCCAAAAATTTTGAACAAAAAATACTTTCGATGGACCGCGATTTATTAAAAATTTTCAAGCAAAATAATTCCCGGGGATCATCTAAAACAACAAATTTGTGAACGATCCCAAGAATTCACGATCCCTAGTATAGGTCCCGCTATGCTCAAAGAAATCCATCGATGGACCGCGAATTATAAAGAATAATCATGGAATAGGGTCCGATTTGGAACTCAATTGGGGAAACCCCCCTCCCTATTTACGCCACTGCTATCAATTAATATTTGATGCATCAAACACCGTTCACCGTTCGTTGTCACTGGAAAATCCAAGTAATAGCAAAGGTCAAAGTCCGAAATGCTTCCTTCTCTGCGTTGGCAGGATATTAAAAAATAATAATAATAAACGAACGCCGTGTCGTAATTTCTCATTTTCTGTTTCTGTTTTATTTCCATCATTGATTTCTAATTAGTTGCTGATGATAGTTCATTGAACTGAGCTCTGGCCCGGGGCGTAGTAGCAAGTGCTCAAATGGCATCGCTGCAAAATCAATACTGATAAGAGCAAAATTAATAATAATAATTTAAGTATTAAGAAGCTCAAAGTGTGTGCCTTGTGTATGTTGATTGTGTTATAAAATGGGTCAGCAGGTCACGCTCACCTGCACATTCATTATATCAGAGAGCGTGCTACGGACGGGACTGTTTTACATTAATCGGCATCGGCTGCCATGGACAGGGACATGACAGGGCAGAAAAACACAAAAGTGGAAACGAAGCCAAGACATTCAAGTCTCGGCCACGTGCCCGGGCGAGGGGTGGTTGGTAGCACAACAATGTAGACAATTGGACCAAAAGGTGAGATAGGGTAACGACAGGACCCGTTTTTCTTCAAGCCCGTAATCAATTTATACAACAATTTGCAGCTGACTTGTTACTACGCATTCACCGATTCAATTTCATTGTTTACCGGATCATGTGTGTGTGTGAAAGCCCATAGTTATGCACCTGTAGTAGTACACAAAGGATGCATCAAGGATGTGGTAAAGTATGGAATACAGGCTCACGCGATAAGACACAAAACTGATTTGGTTTAACATTCTGTTAGGCTACTGTTAATTTAAAATCAAACTTACCGCTTATGTGGATTGATTGTTTGCTTGGTTGGTTCCAATGGAGGCTGTGGTTACACGGTGCTCACTCACACACACACACACACACACACACCACGCATATGCACACAAGGACACCTTGGCCTGCTGCTGCCTGAATTCTGTTCCGCCGACTCTTTGGAGATGGTTTAACTGCTCTGGACCGATTCCAACTTGAGCAATGGCAAAATGGACTATGGCTCAGTGTAGGTGTAGATGTGCGTGTGTGTGTGTGTGTGTGTGTGTGTGTGTGTTGTATTATTTGTAGTTGCTGTTGTTGTTGGGTGTAAACCGTAGGAGAGCTTTGAATATTTGATGAGCTGTGGCGTGACGACTGTGGAGAACGCGCGGAAAAGTAACGTTGAATGGCTGTTGTTATTGTTGTTGTTTTTTTTTAAGTTCGCTTGACTTTTATTAATTTGTTAGCTTTTAATTTGGCGACAATTTCTCTCTCTCTCTCAGTCGTTCGCTCTTTATTTTAGGTGTCTTTCCCTCTCGCTGTGTCGCCAAGTGAAATGTGACTTTTGCTGCTGCTGTTGTTGTTGTTGTTGTTGGTGCCTGGGCCGGAAGTCGGTTTCAAACTGTTGGCAAATGAGTTTCCGCTTGCGAAGGAGGTTTCCTGCTCTTCTCCCGCTCCCGCTGCTCCTTCAGCTGGCTGACTCTTAGGCTGCCTTTGGGTTTTTTTTGTTCATTTGCCGCTTACACACACACACGCACACGCACACACACTAGCACGCGCGCGCTCTGTTGTTGTTGTTTATTGCTGCCTTTTTGTTGTTGTTAAAGTTTTTATTTTAAATCCAACGCCGCGTTTTTTCCCGTTTTCGTTTTCGTATTTGTATTTGTATTATTTTGCATGTGTGTGTGTATCTGTATCTGTATCTGTATCTGTTTTCTGTATCCGTGTGTTTGTTCCTCTTGTATTTGTGGCTCAAGTTGGTTTTCTTGTTCTACCGTGTTTGCCTTTCCGCATGCTTTCAGTTTTTGCAATTAAACTTTTAGTTTAGTTCCTGCAAAAAAAGGCACAGAAAAGGAAAAGCAAAATTATTAACCAAAATGAATGGCCAAGTGAAGTGAAAGCAGAAAAAAGGTACACTACATTCTCCCAGAAATCAAATGTTAAAGTAAGAGCGAAAAAATCTAACCACAGAGCATTTACATTAATGTTAACATATTATGTTGTGTTTCCTTAGGAAAAGCCGAAAAGTATGCAATTTATTATCTGAGTTTTATGAAAATTTCAGAGATTATAGATATTGGCGTATATAAGTTTGAGTTTTAAGGGATTTGAGATCGATTTCATTAAATTGTAAGAGTTATAACATTTTTCATTGTAATGGCGGGTGGAGGGGTCTGTGCGGAATTTTAAAACTCTACTTCTAGTTATTCTAGTCTTTGGGATCTAGGTCAAACCTGCTGCTAAGGTTAGGAGATTCGGCACCAACACCCCAGGTCAGATGGTGGCGCCATCTACTTGAAAGGTAGCGGGGATTAAGGGTCCAGGTTATACCCACATGTTTGAGGCCAACAAATTTTTTATTTATATCTATGGAGAATTATGATTTGTAGTAAAAATGCATTATAAAACATATAACTAGACAGCGGACTTTGCATATTTGCATATTTTGTCCGCTTGTCGGATTTAATTTCATCATGTCACATCTTATTTCGTCGAAAATGATGTAAGTCCGCTAAAACTATTTTACTAATTGTAGTATTTGTATATTAAAATATGCTAAATATGCAGAATATGCAAAATATGCAAAAACCTATATTATATGGAAACTCAATGTTTCAGATCACATATTATCCTGGTAGCCAGGGTTACTAAAAGGTCAATAGAAGATGAGTGATCAAAAATACTTGGATTTAAAAATACAAAGATTTGCCAGCAAATCCTATTTTTGTTACATTTTTCCCATGAAGTAACCGGCATGTGCCGAAGTTCGGGAAGTTATTTTGTTATTTTAATCCTATTTAATGTGACTGTCGACTTTATAATCGCGGTAAATAATATGGATCTCCATGGTAACAAGACCGCTAATTACTTAAGAAACTGCTCTCTTAAGTCCACAAATGGCCACATATAGTAATATTACTGCCATGAATTTGATAATACTGAACCGCGATAAATACCATGGAAGACTAATACTAAAGAATATAGTCAAGATTTTGATAGGAATCAAGTTTAAACCACTTTCCGGTTACCACAACACATTAAATAGCGGAAAAATACCAAAGAGGATCAAAATAGTAACAATTCCAAACAAATTGTACTACTTCATAGAGGAAAATGCTAGGACTATCCAGAGCATAAGAGCCATTCGAAGCTAAGGGTTCTCCACAAAAAAAAGACCGCTAATCCCCTAAGAAACTACTTCAATGCTCAAGGCAAATATAATAACATAGTCATGATTATGACACTACTGGAACCGCGATATACATAATGGAGGACCAATGCTAAAGAATATAGTCTCTTATTTACCCGTCTTTTATTACATCTTTGTGATAGTCTACAGAAATCATAAAATTTTATATATATACGGATTTTTTGACCGATCTGATATTGACCCCGTCAATTTACCCGTCCACATTATAAAAAAAGTTCTGTTATTGCCATCCATCAAATCCTCCTTCATAATAATCATAGTCATACGAAAATTGGCCAATTTTTGGATTACTATTTAATCCACGCCTCTTATTTATTAACGCCTGCGCTTTCATAAGTACTCAACAAAATTTGAAAATTTCGCGGTTCTTAGTCTACACCTCTTATTTACGCGTCTTCAATTGTTTTCATTCAATCTTCACGATTATTCGGTCCGTTGATTTTCTTGGCTGCCACGCGTTCTTTATGATACTTAAGAAACTAAATTTATAATTACCATTTGTCTTAGTTTATTCGTATTATTCCGTTAAATGTTATAATAATTTAAGCTCTTATAAAAATTAAAATTTTCATATATTAGAACGCACACTATAGACCTTTCATTTGCCAACGCCTGCGGTTTTTAAATACTCATAGAAATTTTGTCAATTTTTGCGGTGTTGGACCATTAAATTCTTATGTGAAAATGTTCAATTTTCGCGATTTTTTGATCGTTCGGTCTTCAATTTCTATTTAAGCGTCTGGCCATCGTTTCTAATATTCATAATAATTTTTCCTTTTTATA
Organism: Lordiphosa stackelbergi; assembly: GCA_018904235.1. Lineage (NCBI taxonomy): Eukaryota > Metazoa > Arthropoda > Insecta > Diptera > Drosophilidae > Lordiphosa > Lordiphosa stackelbergi. The sequence goes on along the minus strand of JAEIFU010000241.1, from coordinate 820 downwards.
CATTTAAAATATTTTGCATATTTTTTTTTACATATTGTGTCATTCATCTGTCGAACCGTGACCGTCGCAAAAATTGAAAAAAGGCAAAACTAAATCGAATTTTAATTCGTTTTTTACTGTATAATATAGCTTAGCACTTAAAGTAAAGTGAAAATTCAGTTTCAAAAATAATGACAAAATTGGGGCTATTCGAACGTGACAAAAACAGAAGTGGTTTTCGCTAGCCTATATAATGACAAAGCTTTACACGGAAACCCTAGGACAACAATAACTAAGCCCAAATAATCTTAATATCTTATGAATGAATAGTTCTTTGAAATGTATATTATTTGATTTAAAATCTTGAGTGCATATTTTGTAAAAAATATTTATCTCTGTCGATACGTGTCGCACGTGACATTTTTTCCATCATCATACTTATGCGGTATCATTGCTATAATGCGAAGCAAAACTTGGTAAGCATTGCATTGGCATAGTTTCTCATGGTTTCTAATACATTCTTGTATAGCCCTTTGTACCATCGGAAAGATTTTAGATAGCGAAAGTACATGGAATCTATAGTCACTTTTTTTCCAAAAATTAAGCAAATATTAGCACGTCCAAGAAGCCAAGATATAATTGGGTTATCAGTAAATGTAGATTAGCTTACATTAGTTCAATTTATTGTTTTCCTATGAACATTCGATTAAATATAGTTTTTTTAACCACTTTAATTTTTGGCCTTGGTGGACCTTTTTTGAAATGCCCATATGGTTTTCAATGGAAAGTGGGTTATTTCATATAGGATAAACCTAGAATTTTCACCCCCAATCTGCCTTTA